>WTSP01021498.1:127626-142817 GCA_025331215.1 Actenoides lindsayi | reverse complement strand
AAAGTATATAATAAAAATATATATAAAAAGGTTGAAAAGTCACCATTTTGGGGCTTTGCTATTAGTCTCCCCCTAATTTTTCTGCTGTTTAGTATATGTGACTTGGGTCTAAAAGGCCCTGAAGGCTGTTATTAAAAGTTTAGCAGCTTCTAGCAACAGAAGGTTCCCATAACAAGATGATTATTAATAGACTACAAAAGAAGAATTTTATTGCTGCCTGATTATTGCAATGACAACACTGAAGCTCGGCAATTGTTCCCTGCTTTTTATTTTTTAAAGGAAGTTTTTCATATGGAGAATAACGTGTTTCCCTCTCTACAGGACACCACTCTTATTTTAGACAAAGATAAAACACAGCTAAGAGAAAAACCACGAGACAAGCTCTCCCTCAGCAGCACAGCTATACCAACAGTACTTAAAAGTGGTGTAGACAGTAGGATCCAACAAAAAAAATCCCTAAAGTAAATCAACACAACTGTATCAATTTCAGAGAAACTGTGTTCTCATGTACATACCCTGGCTCAGGCCATGAGACTCCTGAAGTATGTTTGTGTTTTAAATTTATGAGGCGCACATCAAGGATGCAAACGATGGTAGCAGTCTGTCATCTCCAGTGGGAGCAAATGTAGGTCATTACAAGTACTTCCAGGAAAACTATCCCTGGAAATACAGCAGCCACAAACAGATCTTAACATCAGCCACAGCAACGCAATTATGTCCTTGTTTGATTCAAGTTTATTTGACACTTTACTGAAAACAGCATTCTAGTTTCTGGGCCAGTTTCACAAGTGGTTGGGACTCATGACAAGGTGGCTAGTCCTTCAGTGATTTCATTACATCTATTTATCTTTTTTTTTTACCTCTTTTCTTTGCCAAGATTCTTGATTATAGTTTCCAGAAGAGCATTTTTTCAGAAACTTTAGATGCCCCAGGCTGCTAAGGTAGCCTCCACTTCACAAGTGAATGTTTCTTCACTGACCATTGCTCAAAACAAGCAATTCTGTCCCGCCTCAAATATTAAAACCCTCAGCAAATATACCACTTCCCAGAAGAAAGTAACTTCTTAGACCACTGTGGAGAATTCCAGAGACATCTTACATGACGAAGTGATTGGAGAATAATGAGAGTGATGAAAATTAATATATATGGAATGTACCATAACACATTGAAGTAAGAAAAAATCTACCCCACCACAGATGAGGTGTTAGCTGCTGACTGCAGCTTCAGAGCTGGACTACAGTGTTACGATATATGTAGTAATGGGCTGCTTCCTTGATATGAATTTAAGCTAATTAAGGAATGGAGCTATTGCCAGGCCAAGCCGCCACTGAAGAAACAGCTATCTCAATCCTTGTGAAGAACCAAAATGTCTCCCACAAGTATTATGTAGCATATCACATACACAATGGATCTATGTTTAAATACATCCATTTGTTGCCTGGTGTACTTCCAGTGAAAAAAGCTAAGAGTAACTAACTATTAACAGAGTAAGAACAAACACTGGACCATGTCATCTGCCTTATTAAACAAAAAAGTTTGCTAAAATACACCCGCTGCACTTTAACAAGAAAAAAAAACACTGCATTGAAAGAACCTTAAGTTGTGTCAGCGAGCTAATATCAAAGAACCTCTCAAATACAAAACATATCATATGTTTCATTGTAAAGTGAGTGTATCTTTGAACACGCTCATCAGTTTTGTGAGTGACACATCACCAAGACAATGAAAGAAACGACTGCAGTTCTCTGTTAGAAGCTGAGAATTATTGACCAAATAGACTTGGAGATCTTCCAGCTTGTTAAAGGCGCTAATGATTCATGCATGCAATTTTTGAAGGAAGAAATGAGCTTCAGCAGTGGGTTTGATTTTTCTGTCAAAAAGGCAGACTGCACTAAGTTGTGCAGCGCTGTTATCTGCCTGAATGTGCCGAGACGCTTCAGAGAAAAAATTTAAATATAATATATGCCCCAAACAACTTGCCTCAACAAGGCAAAGATACGTATGAGATTTATATTTACTGTAAACCATACCTTTTAAATCAAGCAAATTCATACATGCATCGAGCATCACTGTGCCATTAACACTGTTCCATTACTGGAGGTACCTATGAAAAAGTGCTTTTCAGTTTTACGCAAAGTTTAAAACACATTATCGAAAGCCTTTTGAATCATGTAGGCAAGGGAAGAGCTTCTGGCAAGTGATCCTGCATTTATGCATTTTGTATGCAATGCCATGGAAAAAGTTTTGCTGACATTGACATTCGTCTGTCATATTTCTTGTCACAATGAAAAAAGAAATACCTTGCAGAAGTGTTTTATGTTTGTTTACAGAAATTTCCATTAAAAGCAGGGAAAAAGGGCAGGAAGCTGGTTGTATCTCATGCAGGGAAACTAAATGTTGTTAAGCAGACAACGGAAGATCAGAACTTTTTGACTCTATGTATCATGCTCCTGAATTTTAGGATGTTTTCCCTCATTAATTTTCTGGAGTTTCTAGTTAATACATACCAATCAATGAAGCTTTCAAGAAGATGTAAAGTGGATAACATAAAGGAAAACTCAGTATATTACTGGGTGAGAGAAGGGGGAGGAAGTTAACTGAGAAGGAAAAAACACATTCTAAATCCCAGTCCGGAAAGGCAAGCGGATCATTTCAGGCAAGTCTCATTTCCAACCATGCAGTGGAAATTCCTTGTTAGTATCCTGTACTAAATCACAATCTTGACAACATAGAGGTAAAACTGACACAACCAGCAGTCATTATCAACAACAATGGATCAGTTGGGCTAGCTAATCCAAGATAAATCTAAATCTGGTATAAATTCAAGCACAGTATATGCAAATCAATAAGGCATTCATTTCTGTTCTCTTTTTAAAACAAAATAGCTTTTCAATAGTTCCACATAAAATACATTGTGAAGGGCAGAAGAATGAAGAAAATCAAGGAAGAGAAATCAGGTTCACTGTAAAAATTCTTCTTGCAAATTCTAATAGGTGGTTGGTCTGGCTAAATCCTATTAGAAAAAAAAAAAATGCATGGAAGATGTACTCAGAGTCCCTAACTGTGTATAAATAAAATATGTAAATGATTGCTATGAAGAGAATACACACTAAGTTAATCCTCTTTAAAGATCATAAATGTATAGGACAAGGAAAATAAATTGCTTTAAGAAAAAATTTCTAAATTAACTTTAACAGTAAGCCCGAGTTTAAATCAGAAAGTATTTAACCATGTATTGGTGTGGAGGCCTGGACCATGGGGTCCAGTATAGAAAATATTACTGCACCTGTTGGGCGTAAGCCCTGGGAACATTAACCGTAAAGCTTAAGCTGTGATAAAGGGAAGCTGGGATGCACTGCTAAGCTATGATAAAGGGAAGCTGGGTTGTTAGACAAAGCAAATATTTATACCTTATAAGGGTGTTGTCAACTCACATGTGTTGTGAATTAACTTGATGGAAAGTTACTGGGACTGGGGCCACTGGATTATACAAGGCATGTGTGAAGTAGCAACAAACATTCGTTTCTGCACCGAGACGGAGTCCATGAATCAATCACCACATATTGGACTTGCTGTATTTTTCCTGTTTTTCCTTTTTTTAAATCCATATTTAATTATGCAACTCTATCCCAGATACATGCACATGTAACAAGCTTTTTGATGGCAAAGATTGTGTACAGAAAACTGCAGAGTTACGTTTGATAGACCTGCTAACAATGACTGCTAAGATTCCAAACTTCTTTGCCCCACTTACCCAACGCACCACACATACTTCGACTTACATCTATCTGGTACTACTTTTTCCAAACCTAAAATTAAATTATCATATCATAAATTCACCAGAGGAAGACAGCTACACATAAGACTAAATTTAAGTAAAAGAATATGATTACAAGAAACCATAGTGCTGGAAAAAGAATAATCCAGCCAGAGACAATGATGCTTCAACTTGACCTTGCAAGAAGGCTGGCATCCTAGTGTAATCAAACATCAATATCGAAAGTCCTAACAAATTTTTTTTTGAAGAAACAGTAGGTCATCAAAAAAACCAAAATATGTATTAGCTTTTCCAAAGGAAATGCTGGAGGCACAGACAAAACACCCTTAAATCTAAACTAAATGAATACACACAGAAAATCATGAGGACAACCAGTTACTGTTTGTTAGAACCACGATTATCAATAATGAGGAAACACGTCACAAATAGTACAGCCCCACAACAATGAGATTTGCCCATTCTTCATCATCAAAGGCAGTGACCCAAGAAGCGCTCCGCTGCGGGGCAGGGGAACATAATGGCACTGCAGGCTGCATAGCAACAAGAGGCACATATGTACACACACACCAAGCAAAATAATTGCAGAGAAACTGTAACTAACAGCCTTTTCTTCCAAATTAAAAATAAATAAATAAATCCATCAAACTGGAACTCATAGCATTTGTCGTGATAACATGAACAGCAGGTGTGGGTTTATTTTTCAGCCATGGTTCTGCTAAGCAAATACCGGATACACAAGTTTGCTTTAAATTCACACATTTAAGTGAAAAATATAGCACTGATTTTAATTTCTTCGTAGGAAAGAAGCATAGCAAGATTTTGAGTAAGTCTAAAACATCCTTCTGTTTCTTTTTGGAAGGGAACTTCCAGTCAGAAAAATAAAGAGATCCACAAAATAAGGCTGTTTCAAACAAGCCGCAGAGTCCAACCATTTCTTTTTTGCCATCATAACAACATAAGCTATTGATTAGCACCTGTATTAACATAAAGAGGCACCACCTACCTACATAGGGGAGCAGAGCCTCCACAGGAGACAACTGTACCATCACAGCCCTCGGAGGACAATAAACCCATCACACAGGACCACACACTCATACAGCATCAGGAAGTAAGAGGCCTGTGTAGAAAGTTCTAGAACAAACTTTACAACCCACCTGCTAATTTACAGGGGCTAACTCTTGTCAGCTGAGGCTGTTGGCCCCAGCTGGGAGACATTTCGTTCTCACAGAAAAGCGCTTTTTTTTTTCTCTCTTCCCCCCCCCCCAATTTCGAAAATAAAAAACCTGCTAGTTGCAGTTTCTCTGCAACTCTTGCTCAGTGTGTGTGTGTACTTACGTGCCTTGTGTCTCTGCTGAGAGATGCTCTGCTGTCTCTGAGCCATCACCAAGGACGACCATCCCACTGTGGCTTCAGCAGGTGATGGCATCACTAGCACAGAGCCGAAGCTTTAAAAGACCCTCCACTCCCACGTACTTTAGCGCTATCTTAATACAATAAAACAGTAAGAATTTAAAAAGCGAGCTTGCAGGTGTATGTGCATTTCAAACACCGCTGCACACGACTCAGCGGTTTGCAAACTGCAACCAGCACACCTTCCAGCTAACTAATTCTTGCTCAAATGAGTGAGCTCTTTCACTCCATTTCATACAATTTCTACCAAAAATTAACATGAGTTTTACATTCTGAAACTTACAAACACACAACCAGCATTTTTTTTAAAAGTCACTCAAAAAAAAAAAGAAACCAAACTGCAGCCAGACTGAGAATGTTCCAGACTCTCCATCACCTGTTCCACAGCTGCTCTCCTTCCTCACCTAGCAAAGGCTAGAAGAACCTTCACAAGGTTCAGCAACAACTGAAATACACCAGCTCCAAGAGCGTAAAAGTAGGCAAGGGAAGCTCAAGCCTCTCTTTCCAGCGCATATTCCACAACGTCACTTCCATTTGAAGCTAGATTTAGCAAACCGTGGAACAAAGAACACGCACTCATTGTACTCCCCATCTCAGCTTCCCTGTGCACCCAGGAGCAAACTTTTTCTGATCTTCTAAGCTCTTACCTGTCTGCCTTCAGAAGCTTTGCAAATCTTTCTCCTTCACAGGAAGGCCAAAACGGGTGCTTTTGCCTCCAGTCCTGCTCTTTTTCCAGGTGTAGGAGGCGGCTGGTGCCGAAAGCCTGGCCCGCTCCTCCCCGCGCCAACAGCTCAGGCGATAGTGGCGGCACTGGAAATAGCTGCCCGGGGGCGGGAGGGCAGGAAGGGGTGGGGACTACCCCAGCTGTGGGGACTGAGCCAACAGAGGTTCGCACCAACCCCCACCCACCCACACCCCCCCCACGAACTCAGCTTGCTCAGCACACCGGGTGCTCTGATTTGGTTGATGGGGAGCAAAGTGCAGCTGGTGTGCCCAGCTGGGGCAGCCCCAGGAGTTCTGTGAAGTAACGAAAAGCTTCAGCGGGTGAAGAACTGGGTGTCGGCGAGGCCCTTCCCATGCGGGTTTGCACAGACGACAGACAGGTTAACGAAGAGGCAAAGAAATGCTAACAGAGGAAGAAACAATGCCTTGCCCTCACCAAAAGCCCATCTTCACAACCACCATCTCTCAACTACCTGCTAATGGACCGCTGCCGGTATTCCCCACTGAGCAACCGGGAATGGGGCAGCGCAGCTATAAACCGACCTTATTCCTTTTTTAAATGACTGTACAACGCTCCCCCAGCCCCACAGGCTTGGGTTTCGCTCTCCGAGTCACCTTTGCAGCTGTTGTCTTCACATGGAGGCTAAAAAAAATGCTGTTTGTCACTAGAGAAAGGGAAAGCAGTGACTTCTTTCATGCAGTACTCTAATGCTCATAAAATAGCAGATAAAGTTGTGAAATCTATTACAAAGCAAAACATGAATAAGCTTAACTTGATTTCTTGTTCCAGGCCAGGTAATGTGAACGAGTAAATTATAGTTTATGAAGGTAAGTTTCAACTTTCTTTGCCCTCAACACTTCAGTTATAGAGAGAACTCAGCCCTCATCCTAACCCTGAGGATAAACAGGACAAACACAGTCTGGCCAGCAGCCACCAGAAAGAAATCTGAAGATGTTTCACCTCAGTCCCTGAAAACAGTACTATTGACTGTCACCCATTACTCTGTTTGCAAATAATAATGTGAATTTCTAAGGAACATAAAGTTTGTTTTTAAGGTAAACCAGAATTTGGTAAAGAGGTGCTGACAGCATTAGTGTAATCGAAACCGACCAGAACTCACTATTTTCATAACATAGTTACGAAAATTTACATACAAACAAAAATAATGATGCAAATTTATTTTCAATGTCTTAAAGTCATTAAAGAACAGGTCTAAAGGCTCAGAGAAAGAGTTGGTAAGAAAAAGGGTAAGAAAAATTAACTGTTGAGAAAAAATTACTAGTGAGAAGTGTTTTTGGAGTGCTGGCAGCTACAGCAGTACACTGCATTTCATTCAAAACAGTAGCTTGCATACAGGTTTGCTTGTAGCATTTTTCAGAGGTAAAACTGGGTTTTCACTGTGAGGGTGACAGAATACTGAAACAGGCTGCCCAGGGAGGTTGTAGAGTCTCCTTCTCTGGAGACGTTTAAAACCCACCTGGACGCATTCCTGTGTGACCTGATCTAGGTGAATCTGCTCTGGCACAGGGGTTGGACTAGATGATCTTTTGAGGTCCCTTCCAACCCCAAATATTCTATGATTCTGTGAAAAAACATGGGCTTCTTTTCAATAGGGAAGGAACTTACTGAGTCACACTGACATCCTTTATAAAAATACCTCTTTTCTGAGAAAACTCCATTAAGAGGTGTCATCCAAGGCAGTTAAATACTAATAAGCTGTGCAGAGGTTGTATTTGATAATGTTAATCAGATGGAAGTCAGGAAATGATATTGTCCTGCATCAGACTTTGCTACTCTTGAGTTATGCCTGAACACTATGCATTATCAGCAGTAAAACTTAAAAACCTCAGAGTGGAAGTCAACATTCTCAGAAACTAAGGAAGGCAACTAAAGAATGTTAGCCAGAATAACAGGATTCCCTTTGCAAAATAAGATACTTGGAAAGGACTTAAATTCAGAAACTAATAAGTTGCAAAATTTGCTCTTTTGAAAGATTACAGTTAATCCATTTAACAGTTAAATCGGGCAAAGCAATTTACTAGTGAGAAGTGTTTTTGGAGGTGCACTGGGAGCTACAGGAGTTTGCCGCATTTCTTGTAAAACAATACCTCCCATACAGGTTTGCTTTTAGCATTTTTCAGAGCTAAAAATGTTGCAGCAGAACCAGATAGAAATGTGCAGCAGCTAAAGATGAAAATTATATTCTTGAGAGATAATGTAACTAGAAAGAAGTGTAATACAACAGTGCATCCAGTTAGAACACAAGATGAAAGATATCATTGAACTTTTCATTTAAGTAGACAAGAAATTAGTAACCAAGATCCTTTGAAGTAGTGAGGGATGTAGGCAAATATTTATCTAATCCACTTTCCTAAACTTGCCATAATTATAAATGTTATAGTTTGAGAGTAAGCCATATTTTAAAAAGATTTAATCTAAGGAGATACTTCTGAAATATGTCTATTTATGAAGGAATCAAGTGCTGAAACTTGTCAGATTACACTGAGAAAGCCCCACTTTTAAAACACAACTGAGCCAATTTAGGCAGCTGCAGTAAGAGCACTAGGGAAATCCTTTTACACAAGGATACACAAAATTGAAGCCTACAAGATTTCTGTATTTTGATGATAGGACAAAAATTTCGCTCAATAATTGAATAGGAGAGATGGCTTTGACATTTGTACATGGAGATGAAAAGTATCACTTTGCTATTATAAACACCAGTGCTATAGGATCACAAATTGCCCTGAGATTAAGGGTGGTTCTACACAGACATTCTTTTGCCAAGTATCCTTTATCTCCTCCAAGAGAGATTAAAAGATTTTTAAACTAGAAGGAGCTGTGTTTGAATAAAAAGGACTTCCTTTTATTCTGGAATATAGGCCAACATACTAAGTTTGGAAAAGCAACTGGACAAGACCAAATAGAGTAAGAACGCATCAACAACTCTGCCTTTTCACTATGTTTTTCACTTCCACTGAATTTCTGAGTTAAAGCAAATTCTGCCCAATCCTCTCCAACCCTTGGGAGACTCATTTCATCCCCTCTGATGCCACCCCTTGCTGCAGAGTCTTAACTTGCCATTGCACATCACTCAAATGACTCACGGACTCCAGAATGGTCTTTCCCTGACTGTGCTTAGTGGATTCCCAAGGGAAGAAAAAATACCCTGCCCTTCACTTGCCCCTGGGGTATATCTGCCCCAGCCACCTCTTAGCTGAACTGAGGGTATAATAGGAACATGCAAATAAAGTCACCCCCCCAGAGTCAGCATTAGCTGAAACTTAACAGAAACAACCTAACACAGTAACTCAGTGGGGGTTGACAGTAATAGAGACATATACCTAAAATAGACATAATTATAGTTAGTTAGAAAATGATGATTTGTAAGCAGAATATGTACCTGGGAGAGATGTGGAGCTTGCAAGGCACCCTCTAGACCATTACATTAAAACAGATGAAATGAGGTGCAGAGCTGCATGGTGTACATGCCCATCTGATTTAAGGACAGCATAACTGCCCAGTCTCACATGAAACACAGACGTATAGATTATGGTTTTCAGGAATAGTTCAAATTAAATTCATTATAGCTATTAAAACAAAGTACCTGGGACAGGACATTTGCAGCCTGTGTTAAGATTTTGAAGTGATTCAGGGAAGCAGGGGCTCATTGCATATGACAAAACATACAGGCCAAGTGGAAGTGCAACTGGTAACACAAGAAAAAATAACACCCAATGCCAAGTAAGCAGAGATTGTTTCTGTAAGTTTGGAACAAACATACAAAGCAAATTCTGCAGATCTTAAATTCTCTTACTTTTCCTGAAATTCTTTTCTAAAGGATACTTGGCTAAGCAAGCAATTGTATACATTTGTTTTCACTAAGCATACTGTGTCTGAAATTAACATCTCTGACCAAAGACCACAATTTAATGGGAATGGATTTAAGAAACATTTCATGTCATGTGAGTAACATCACTTGAATCCCTTGTTATTCTCAGATGACAGCAATATACAAATTAATATAGTACTTAAACTGCAGAGTTACTTCAGAAAAAGCTCATTTCTTTCTCACTAGAAAATTAGCAGAATATGTGTATAGTAAAAAGTTGATGTCAGAGTTGCTGGTTATTTGCAAGCAGATAAAAAGAAAGTAAAACAAAGACAACCTGCTTCTTCAAAATACTGCTGAGCATGTCACTGAAGGGAAAGCACAGCTCTACCCAGGTGTGGGCCACACTCAGCCTTGCAGTCCTGTGGGGTCAGAAGCCAAGAAAAAAGATATTTCAGAGAAAGGCATGTGGGTTTTTCTGAGAGTGCAGAGCCTTCTGGGATAGCCTTGGAGGACTGTGGAAGATGGCGAAAGCCATCTTCGTGCAGTCTTAGCCATACGTAGGGCTGAAGATTATGATACACCTTGCACACATTCAAAATAGCTTACATATTTTATCTGAAAGTAACTGAACTTAGGGTTAAAAAAAAAATATATATATTTAAATGAGCATGTCACTGATGGCTCAAGACCATTTTCTGTAGGTCTCCAACCAAGGACCTGAATAATTGTTGGCATTTTCTGTCGAAAACTTTACAAAGCCTCATCAGAAAAATCACTTTCTTCTAGGGCTAGGCAGGAGGATGAGAGAAGACTGAATTTCAGCGCATCATGACAGAACTCAGCAGGAATGTCTACAGGAAGAGCTACAAAGCATGTTTCATTTGAAGCAATGAACTTCAACAGGAATTTCATTTTACACATGGATGTACCCTGTGTGATAATCTCCAGTATGTTTATTCATCAGCTGGAACTCAGGAGGTGAATGTGAAGATGACAGGAGCAGCAAATTCTATATTCCTGAAGTGCTAGAAAAGGTATTAACCTTTTAATGAGTCTTCATTCAAACCCAGCTTTCACAGTAAAAAGTAAAACAATCTATTTATTTTCTCTGTGATACTAAGCATGAAAGGAAATCCTAGTTCATAGTTGGAGGGACAGGGAATATGAAAGATTTTATGCTATTTACATCTGTTTAGGAGGAGCTGTGTGACACACAAACAGTGGGATCATCAATGCAGCAAACCAAAACCACATACAATGTTTGAAAATTTAGCCCAGAGGCCTTTCTATTGGCCCTGAGCCAGATGAACATCTTCCAAAAGCATATTTTTTTCCAAAATATCTGGGATAACCTAATTCTAACTGTAAATAAATGTGCTGTGAATTTTTTTTTTTAATATGATTCACTAAGGGATTGAACAAAGAACTGATAATGAATGTTATGAAGAGAAACTGTGTGAATTTCTTTGAAATCAAGGACAAAGCAGGGATTTGTCATTCATTCTGATTTCAATTCCCTGAGATATGAACCATAGGTAATTTAAACCCAGAAAATTATGCATAACCTCCATCAGATAATTTTTCTTTTTTGAGTAGTCCAATTTTAAACGAACAGTCTAGATACAAAATAGGTAAATAGCATCTGAAAATTATGCCTAAGAGCTGTAAAATGTCAAATTACTAGTTTTTCACTACCCAGAAAAATATCCTAGCAGGCATAGCATCAGAGTTTTTTCCCATGCTCTACAGGCTTTTAGCAGGAAGAATGAATTTCTTTCTGTGTGTTATTTATCCAGAGGAGAAATTAGACACATTATCCATACAGGGCTTTTCCTACAGTTTCTCTTTTTACTGGTTATTACCATAAGATACTCTTGATAAGTGGTTTTCTTCCCCTATTTAATTACTCCTGCCTCCTGCATATGAGTCAACCTCACACATGAGACACTCTGACAGGAGCAGCCTCTCAGGAAGGTACTGTCATCTTGTGATACTTGCAAGTTAACAGCTTTTTTGAGAGTATCAGCTAGTGCATTTAAGACAGTAAGGATGTGGAAAATCACAAGTAACTCCCCATTCAATACCCCCTTCAAAACAGGTTTCTGGGATGGAATGTTATATTTTGTTCAGGCAGCCTCATATTATATGCTCTGTAGGAACCACTGGAAAAATCAGTTCATCACAGCCAGAAGCCCAGCTAGATAAACTGGTGCCATTCTCTCACTATGAACAAAGAATGATGTGTGCACCACTCATATATGCTGCACTTTCACCAAGAATTGAGAATAAGACCTATCTGCACATATCATATCATATCATGGATCATATCAATGTTTAAAATTCAAGGCGTTAAGGGATCTGAGAACTGTTCATCTTTCTCTCAAGTGTCTATAGGCTAAACTGGGGGATGCAGAAGTGCTTATGAGTTGTGGGATCCTACCAGCCATATTCTATGCCTGAGTGAAGCTCTTGTTCATGCAAGGTTTTTGAGCTTGTTCACCCTGTTCCCAAGACAACCCTGAGCCAGATAGACAGGGAATGAAGGCCAAGGGAGCACTGGAGAGTTTATATGAAAGTATTATTTTTCCTATGCTGACATGACACTGCTAACAGTAAACTTAAGACCCATATCCTCATATCAATTGGACTTTGCAAAGGTCTTTTCCAATCTAAATGATTCTATATCCCTGGAGGGTAGGTCTCAGCATTTTCTTCCAGACTTTCAATATTTAAACTGCTTTGAAGATGTGTGTGTCATGTTTATGGTCATGCACTTAACGTACAGCAGGGTTGAGAATAGATTTTACCAGGATGCTATAGCACTTCCTGGCATTAGAGGTGAGATTCTCATTGCAAATAACTTGACTTCAGTGTACTTCAGACAAAATTTCAGGTCATAGGTTTTCTCACTGACCTCTGAACAGAATCACAATCATCTTCCTGTTTTTTCCTATATCATTAATGGAAGTACAGGTCCCTCATACAGCTCTTCCACAACACCTGCAAAGAAAAATCAAGTATCACTACAATTTCCATGTAGTGCAAAAAGACCTTGTTTCTTTTATTCTTTTAGATATTAATTAACAATTTTTGTCTTAAAATCTGCACTGTAGTTCTCCAGAGTAGCAAGGGATGTCATGTTATGTATCAGTTGCTATGGTAACTAATCCTTTCTAAAAGGGAGAAACAGGACAAATTTGTAGAAGTCCATTTCTCACTATCAACAAAGGGTGCCACTAAATAGTCTTTATTTTGTAATGCATTGTCTTCCTTTGCTTTACTCTTATTTATAAATTATCACAAATGTTTTAGTATGGGACTGTGTATAGTCTGAATATTCTAAGCTTCCTGTTTTCATGGAGTGGCATAGAAATAATTTCCTTGCAGATCTCAGATTGATTATTTTGGGGTGGGTTGGTTGGTTTTTTTTTGCTGTGAAGTTATAATATTAACAGAGAGTCTTTATTGGACATACTTTGAGTTGGAAATGGTTACATTTCCCAGAAAAATTACATCTAGTGAAGTGAATTAGGGGAAATTTTACCACATTTCTTTTTCTATCTCTCTGTCCTGAACCAGAGAGGTTCACCAGGACTGGAAAAGTCCTTCAAGTTTTAGTCACTCTGACCCCAATATAAGCCACCATCTTGCTGTAGGATGTAGGTTTACTCCTTTCCTAATTGATTTATGGGGTATACTTCACTGGCAGCACAGAACTCCTAAAATGCATTTGCCGAGTCTGATGGTGGCAAACCGTAACTCATCAAAGAAATGTACAAGCACCGATGGGCTAAAGCAGACATTTCCTTCTACCCGATCCATATCGGTCAGTAGTCTCTGGGACTTCTGCCCAGAGAAATAGTAGTAACAGTTTTCATACAAATCCCTGAAAAAAAAAAATAAAAAAATCACTGCTTTGTTGGTGTACCTTTATCCCAGTGTAAGACTCAGTTGAGTAAGAAAAATCTGCTTGATATTGTTCAGGAGTGCAGCAGAAAAACCGAACAAATTAGCAATTGTATTAGCTGGCTTTCTTATCAATCCGCTGGAAAAGAAAGCTCACATTTTTCAGGCTGAAAACTGCAGGAAAAAAAAAAAGCTGTTTCCACACATACACAGCTTGGGAACTGTGGCCGTTTAATAGGTGGCTCTACTTGGCATAATCCTGAGCAATGAGTTATATCTACTTCATCAGATTAACCAAATTACTCACCTGCCTACAGCAGTCACCTATAGGAAATAAATGTAGCTCAGCTGTAACAACACACTTCTTCAACTAGTAGCAAGTCAGAATTGGTATGCTGGAAAGGACAGGAAATTCTTTAACCCTTCTAATTGCTGGCCTTAAGAACTGGAAACAAGCACAGAAAAATGACCATCTGAAGAATTCTGCAATATGCATCATTCATTTCTATATTTAAAACAAATTATAGAATGAACAAATATTTATTGCAGAAAACAGTTCTATGATCATCACTTATTTTCCAGTATCTAGATCAAGAGCTAGATGAAGTAATTTATTCCCTCAGCTAAAATCCTCCCTATCCTAGAAGACATTTCAATGGAGATGAGATTCCTCTAGAGAAGCTCTAATTCTGTCTTACAAAAGACAAAAAAAACCCCATTCTATTAAATTTTTTTTTTTTCCATGTTGGAATGCTACAGTGTCAGCAGAGCAGCTGCAAGAAAGAAAGAAAGCCAGGTAGAAACTAGCATTGAAGTATGTTTGATGGGAAATAACCTAAAAGCTGTCGATCACTGAAAAAGTGGCACAGCCAGGCCTTAAGGGAAAGGGGAGAGTTGCAAAAGCTTCTAGAAGTTTTTAGGGTTATTTGAGACCAGCTAATTACACAGTTGAGGGAGCTAAGCTGAGGCAGGGCTGGTGACAGGAACAGAGCTGCTTGATCTAGGTCATGGAACTGCTACAGCTCAGGTTTTTCTATTTGAGGGACTTTTATAGCTCCCACCTGCATAGTATCTAAGTGCCTTACACTCTTTTAATGTGTTTATTCTCAAAACGTCCCCGTAAGGCAGGGAAGCTTTGTTATTGCAATTTTTCTCATAGGAAACTAAAACCTGGGGACTCTAGGGAGAATCCTCAGTTGGCATAAACTGTCAAAGCTCCATTAAAACCAAGGCCATCCACTGCTTCTCCAGTACCACAAGTGGAACTAAGATAATTTAAACTGGCTGAGGTTTTTTCCCTACATGATTTGTCCAAGGTCACAAAAGTATTGGAAAATGAAACCAGTCTTCTGAGAAGCATTAACTCATCATTTTGTTTTTCATGTCTGATATAGGCAAATGTGTCTGAAGAAGAAACCTGAGCCTCAGAGCTGTAAATTGCATGAAGGAGCAGATGCACAAATTTAATTTCTTCTGCTGTGGCAGCCTCTTTCTGATCCTTTCTAACTCTACTAGTTGTGGGATTTTTTTTCTTTTTT
>WTSP01021498.1:91226-127526 GCA_025331215.1 Actenoides lindsayi | reverse complement strand
GGAGAAGAGGGCTTCAGGGGGTGTGGAATAATGACTGGAGATGATTTAGAAATTAAAGCATTGTTCACACATTAAGGAAAGGTACAATATCGAAGAAGCTATCAGGGTGGAGTGCAACTGGTATGCAATGAATCCATTCCACAGCGATTCCCTAGACAACACTGCCTGTGAAACAGCATGAGGGATGTTCTTCACTCTGAAACAGTGGAGTGGAGACTCCGCAGCCAGACCCTGTGAAATCAACACAGAGATGGGAACTTGATACCACAGAACTGATAAGCTACCTGTTTGCAACCCTTGGCCAACAGTCTTGTCATTTTTTGACAAAGTGCTGTCCTTTGTCATTATAATGTCATTATAATACCAAAATACACCTCTATCCCAAAGGCTACTTACTTCCAAAGTGCAACCACCCCTCACTGAGCTTGCACCCTGAATTTTGTTCAGCTATACCTTTAAAAGCAAAGTGAGAGAATTTTACACCAATCATAATAAAGGTATTTATGACTAGAGTCACTCAAGTTCCATCTTGAAGGTCAAAAATAATACAAAAATGGCTTAAGAAAGGGGGAATGTTAGGGAAGATATCATAACAAACAAGTCAGGAAAGATACCATCGCAGATTACCTCTAATTTCTGGGATCAGCTGATGGGCTGAACCTCTCTCGCCCACCATGGGGATGCCTTTGGGTAAGATCCAGACTGTATGAGTAATTCCCTGAGAAAACTTAGAAATCTCTCTAGAGCTGCTTATTATAACTTAACATGGTTTGTATATTTTCACATGCTTTTGCAGACAGTGTATTTATCACCAGCAAACCATAAGAACCTGTACTTCTGTTGCTTTCAATAAACTGTGCTATTCACATTGCTAAAGTTTCTCACTGGGCACCACCAGCTACTGGCTGCCTGAAACTGTAGAGTGCAACTAAATGGGGAGTGCAACGCTGTTAGTGAATCTGGAGCCATGAGGGTTCAAATATATTGAACACAATGGGACTAATAGTGCCAAATTGGACATAATTCAGAATTTAAGCCTAGAGACCCCCAGCCCCTCTGATATCTGAGGACAAGCTGGAACACAAAGGGGGTTTATATTCTGCCAAATTTCTTTACCTTTTAATGCAACAGGGGGTGGTGTAATTCTTCCTGTACATCTGATGACACATTTCTCTTATGCTGCCCGTGATTTTCCCTCACTATATACTTGCCCATTAATTGCCTCCCACTCTCCACTGCATCCCCAGGCCTTGAGTCCTGTACAGCCTCCTCATGCTGTGGCACACATTGCAGGATGCACCAGCAGCCTGCGGCCCCAGGGCTCCGTCCTTTGCCAACACCCCGCTGCCAGCAGAAAGCATTTCCAGGACAAATGTGCAGTATCTCGCAAATCCAATGCCTTAGCATCCAAACACAACAACGTGGTATGGCCAAGTATCAGCGAAAAGACCACAAGGAGAGCAAAAGGTGCATCCTCAGTACCTGGGCCTGGAGTGATTGTTATTATACCGGCATCAGAAAATAACAGAACTCAACAGAAGATGCTTATTTCTCATGGAAATGAACTCAGGAGACAAGTATACAGGATTGAGGCATTTTCCCAAAATTAATAGTCAGTTATTTTAAAAGTATTTTCACTACATTTAAAGCACTTTGAATTTCACATTTGTGAAACATATAAAATATTTGGTACATTTCTTTATACTTCAGCAGCAACAGAATAAAACTAAATGATTCACTTCCTGCAAGTTGCTGTGCATATCATCTGCTATTCTAAGATCCATCTTATCTGTTGGTATTACATCTGGCAGCCTTGAACAACATTCATTACATTTAAATTTTTAAGATAGAAAACTTGCCAAGCCTTGAAACAACGAGCAGGGATGACTGATGCCAGTGATTTCCTCTGACAGATCATATGCAAATTTTTGCTTGAATGGTTTAGGCTTTGCAGCATTTGAAGCAAAACAAGAATTATCACTACAGTATAAATCAATTAAGGTTCATAAACTAGATGCCTAAGACAGATATATGGCAAAACCAGATATCTATACGCTGATAATACAAAATTACTACCATGCAAACAAAGTACCAACAAGGGGCATGACAGAAAGCTTACTACTCTCTATCAAGACAGAAAAAGATTTATGCTGTCATTGGAAATACTTCTACAGCGGTGAAAAGCGAAGCCTTGAACTTGACAAAGAAGGTCTGTTCTTTCTTTGATCCTATCAATCCAGAGTCCAGTAGGTCCTAGTTCAAATAAGTTACTTCTTGAACAAATACCAAGTCTTTTTCTTTCTACCATTCTGAAGAAAAATTGATTTACACATTCTTTTAGGAATGTAAGAAGTAATCATTGGGATGTAACTGATACTTGCAGGGTTATTGACCGTTGCCTCTGCAGAAAAACATCAAGGTGACAAATGCATTTCAGTGTGACTATTTTTAATGTTGGATGGCATGGCAGAAAACTAATTAAAGATGTCATTTATGTTGTATTTGAGCAAGGAAGACACTGTCAGCAGTGTGCTAATATAATTCAGTAGCCCAGATAAATTCTGCTATCACAGTGGACAGAACCCCACAGTAAGTCCAGAAATGAAAATTGTATCAGGAGAAAGTCAAAGTTATGCCATGAATTGGTAAGTTGCCTCACAGCACACAAGTACTGTCCTTTCTGGCAAAGAGCTTTGAGTTTAATTCTGTCTCTCATTCTGTGATGCTCAAACCAGGATTTAAAAACCAAGAAACAGATATGGGACAAAAATACTTCTGAAATAGGCAAGGCCAGCTGGGAGGAACCAAAGGTGAAAAAAAAAATTAATAAATTTTTCTACAACACTGATTCTGTCTTTTCTCTGTCACCAACTTTATTTCAGTCCAGATTTTGATTCTTTTGCCTAGTATCTTAGTTCTGTCAGTTACTGCATTTATCTATGTGGGATCATTTACAAAGTGCCAGACTCACTTGTAAATCCTAGGAGCAGGATCTATATCTAATTTATGGAGTCTTATAAATTATTGCTTAAGCAATATGAACATCAGTATTATTTTGACATTTTTGGTTTTTAGTGGATTAGATTCTATTATCATGCTATAATCACATATTAGCATGTCTCAAATACTTAAAATAGTAAATACATGTACAATTTTCCTTGCGAAAATACACCACAGAGAGGGGGAAAAACCCCAAACCCATGAACTCCCTACATAGGCCTCATCTTTGATAAGAAAGAATGCAGAGAACCCACAAATCAAATCCTTGTACACAAGATTAAGGACAAAAGAAAGTAGGAATCCTTTCTGAGGCCCATTCAGAAGCCTCCTACAAGGCCTGGAAATACAGTTGTGTGAATTAATGACAGTTTAAGGCTTTTTTTCTCTTTTAAATTCTTGCAAAGCTTAATAAGAACGCAATATCTTTTAACAGGAGCAACTGATGGGGTTGGGAAAACAGATGAGCTTTCTGTCACATAAAACTTTCTTCAGGTCTCTTCACCTGTTCAAACCCTACGGAGTTTCTCTTGTTTGCATCTATCAAACACCATAATTACAGCTGTATTAGTACCGCTTTTCTTTTCTCTTTATCTCACAATCTCTACTCAAAACCAGTGTGAACTGTGAATCCTACAAACAGTACAAATCCTGTACATCCTGATGAAATACTTCATGTTAGTGAGTGAGCATCACCATCATCAAATAGCTTTTTACATATTTTTCATCAACAGCAGAAGAGGGGATGCTAATAGGTTTCAACTCAAGGGTACCATAGCACATAACTAAGCCCATATGCTTTAGGTAACACAGACAGTTTTCCAAGATCATTTTAATATGCATACTTTGGTCCTTGCAGCCGGACAAGCTGGGGTTTTATTTGTTGCGGTTTTTTGTTTTTTTTTTTCTTTCCCCACCATCTGTTTTATGAATCCTTGAATTTATAATATAAAGGTCATTGTTTCAGCATATGGGGAATTGGATTTTGCTAATAAGGCAGAAGGTGGGGAGAATTAAATGAATATATGCATTTTAATAAATGTGTATGTGTATGCAACACCATAAGTGTTTGGGACCACAGAACTTTACAGTATTTGATAAATTGTTCGGAGAATTCTTAGAGGAAAGTCTTGAATGAATGGCCCCAAGGAAGAGCTTTTAATCAGATCTTTGGGGATCTGATATGGATTCCTCACATTTAAAATAGATGCAATTAAAACACATTCCTGATTTTTTTGGTGTATGTCTATGTAGAAAAAACTGTTGCAATACAGCAAATGCTCACTTAAGATTCAACAGGAGAGGAAGGTTATCTTAAAATTAAAACCTGAAACAAAACAGGTTTCATTCAGTCTCTGACAGGCTTGAACTCACCAGCACCTGGATATCTGTAATGTCCAAGAAGTCTGTCCAGCCATCAGGGACGGGGTTCTCACATGATCCAACTAGCAGTCAGGCACCTCGGTTCTTCTGTCCACAGATGTTACATCCAGGATCTGTTGTGATGACAGGGAGAACAAGGGATAGCAGCTGTCAAGTCCTTGACACAACTCCGCAGTTCTTTGTAGACTGGCAGCAATGTTCAGATTTTGGATATGTGTTTCTGAGAGCTTCTGGAGCTGACAGTGTATCCATCCTGTCCCACCTCTGGAGTCATCAGCAGTCTTTGTCCTTTGTCTCCAAATCTGTGCCTGCTGAAACTGCAGGTAGATGCACTGGGATGCTGAAGACAAGACAGCCCTGGTGGGTTAACATGAGCCATTCTGAGAGCCTCTTTCCTGCTGTTTGCCCCTTTGTTGCTTCCACACCCTGACATCCCCACCAATTCCCCATTCACACTGGCCTTAGCCATTCCATTACTGTTCTCTCCATCTGTCTTTTTGAGCGCACATTTACTGATTTTGGAGGTAAAGCCTCGAATCAAGGATTACTTTAGGAAATGCTTTCTAAAATATGAACTTTTGGTGACTGATTTTGGTGACTGAACTTCTGGAGAAGGATTACTCATCCAGATCCTTAGGATGTAAAACCAGATGGCAAGACAATTCTACAGTGCTGAAAGAATATAACACAGCAGAAATCTGAGCATCTGGGATATCAAAAGACAGACAAATATAAATTAACTTCTCTGGTGACCACAAGAAGAATGTCACAAAATACCACTTCTGGCAGCATTAAAACAGTGGCTGCTAACATCCAGTTTCTTATTGCTTCATTCATAAGTATGCATATACTAGTACATGTACAAGGCTGTGGATTCACTGCTTGATGAGTACCTCAAGATCAGAATGGCAAGAGGGGCACAGCCATTCTTGATAATTCTCTCACGTTCCTTGCGCTAGGATGGTATCTTCCTTCCTCCATCCAAAAAAATAGTCTGAGAGCAAGGCAAATGTAAGAAAAGTTACAAGGCATATCACTTTCAGTAACTGATTTCAACAGTTGTTTGTGAGATGTAATTATTTTAGAATTGAAAGCGCAACCTTCTGGGGATAATTTATTATCGCTTAAAATAGGTAATTAAAAAGTTAACTTTTAAACTATATTTGTGTTGTAGAATTCAAAGCTCTGAGTTGTTATTTCAATAAGAATTTATGGGTTTTTCTTTTTCCAGCTTCACAAAATGCGTGTACTGCGCTACATAAAAATAAGGTCACATTTTATGATCCCCTTCTTCAACACCTGAAAACAGTTAAGAATCAGTTGGAAGCTCAAGCATTTCCAGTCATTGACTTCTTTAGTATAGATAAAAGACCAGGCTGGGTTTTTAGAAAGCCTTTTGTTTCTGTAATACGTGGTATATTCCATCTAAGTTAAGCACTGAGAATTAAAAACCCTAAAAATCCCAAAGATCTCAATTAGTAACATAAAGTACTAGCCATGCTTATTGAATATTCAAGCATTTTCAACACAACACAGCAGACTATGCATTTTTCTTCATCACAGATTTTCCCTCCTCAGCCTTTTTCTGTATTTGCAGGTCAGACAAGTTTAATGTATCACCACATTAGCTCTTCTCAGCTCATGCTGAGGGAAGGACCCCCACAGTATCATGGCTGTCCATCATACTGAAGTGATTAGACAAAATCTTGCTTCCCCTGGCAGTGATGAGCTAGCAGCAATGAGCTTCTGCCAGCCCAGTCCAGCTCCCCACTGACTGTTACAGCCGAAGCTGCAAATCCACGGCACATTGTCATCCCTGACAGCATCCATCAGAGGCTCCTGTCAAGCTCGCTGCAGTTTTGACCCTCAAACACTGATCCAGTGTCTCCAGCCTACCATGCCTCGGCATTTTGCCATGATGGGTGCAACAGGAGGAACAAAGGATATGCCTCTCAAAACCTGAATTTTTCTCTGTTTCTTTTTTTTGTCAGTGTTTCTGAAATTATTTAAAAACCACCAACATTAATCTATTTGAACACAATAAAGTACACACAGTTCCAGATTCAGTGATCACAACATATGGTCATTAAAATAATGTCCTTCAGACAGTAACCTTAGGTCTAGTTTGGGAGGTCTGAGATTATGAATCCTGATCTGTCAGTGATAAACACGCAGTCATATGTTCACATATAAGAACAATTCTCACAGGTATCATTTTGAAGCATATTGTGGACAAAGGGCAACATTTAACTTTTTTTTGTTAACTCTTCATGGAGTCAGTATCACGCCTCTGAGCTCTTGGACACAACATAAAACAGAAACTTAACTGAAGTCCTTAGGAGCTATTGCAGTTTTAAGAGTGAGAAACAGAAACATAAATCTCATGTAATCTTTGAGACACTTTGAAACCATAAGTACTAAAGAGTAATGTTTTCTCCTTTTGTTTGTATGTTTGCATATAGACATTAATTCCCCAACACAACCACTCCTGTTTGTTTTAGCAAAAATCTAAATATAGAGGAAATAATTCCACTTGTTACATGCAGTGATTTTTTTTTCTTTTTGTAGCAGAACACTATAATGCAGCAGCTGTTATTACTTTTGTCTTAAAAATTTTTGAGGCAGGCTTTCAAATTAGGTTGGATCTTCACTCAGTTCAATCAGAGAGAACTCATTGATTTCACTGTCTGCAGACTGGTGGAGGTCAAGTCCTTATCCCCCACTTTTGTTTTTTCTCAACTCAAACATGTTGGTAAAGCACATACAAAAAGTTTCATGAACTTTCCAAAGATGTGCCAGGAAGTCCTATTAACATTACTGATTGTACTGTCTGTTCTGCATCACTACCTTGAGAACTGACAGAGAACTTAACAAATAATGATAATCTCTTCTATGTTTGCTGAATACGTAGAATTTTAAAGCTGAGATACACAGACATTAACACATCACAGAAACCGTGATTTTGGAGTAAAAATATTTAGCAGAGCAGTACCTAACAGTAATAAATATTAATATGACAACAGGAGAAGGCAAAGAACCTAAATACAGAAATGTACTGCTGTCCACTGAGTATACCGGAAAAGTGTGAGTTCCAACTCAATAGACAGCAAACCAGTTTTCCCCCTTAAAGTTCAGTGTACTGGTGGGGAAATGCATGCAGGAGCTCAAGAAGTACATACAATTTAAATAAACAAGGATGGGACACACCAACACAAGATCTTTCCCATTCATACTGCAGTCAAAAGAGTGACATCTCAATAGTAAAAAGGCAAAGGCAAGAGGCGTAGCTGTACACAAAATGCTCTCTGCATTCCTACTATGGTGTAATACAAAGCCAGTATTGAAATAGGAAAAAAAGAAAACATGTTGTGGACCTTCCTCTATTCCTTGTAGTTACTATAACATAAAAAAAAACACTGTGAAAAAATACCATAGTTTGTGTTTGGGCAGTGTAAAAGGGAAGGGTGGGTAATAAGAACACTTAACATAGCAAGTGAAATGATTAGTAGTTAACCTTCAAACAACAAATAGATAAGTGACCAAATGTGCAGTGTAGCTAGACTTTCAAAATACAATTACACAGTGGACATAGTCTGTCCACAGACTACACAACTTAGACCAGGGCTGCTCAAATGCCATGTAAATCCAGACCAGAGCCAGATCAAAAGTAATTTTTTTCCAGACTTTTTTCAATCATTAATAATTATGGATCCATGAGCCTGAATACGGTGTTGTGTACCATAAAGGAACCTGGAATTTGTATACAACTAATTATTAAAGATAAAGGACTGAATTTATAGAAGACATGTCTCCCTAGAGCTCATGGGGATTTGGGCTCTAGCATCATGTTGCAACCAAGAAAGTGACAATAATGTGTTTAAACTGAGGAATATTTCACCCAAATGGAAAGATTACTTTATATTTGACAGATTGACTGGCACACTAGAATTTTGAATTTGCATCAGACATTTAAAAATTATAGGGTTGACTGTACTAGTCAGATGGAAGATTCATTTAGCCCAGTATTTATCTGGCCTTTAACAGTCTCCATTCATTGAAGCTCAGAAGAGTATGAGCCCAGGATAGAGCAATACCTCCCTTATCTCTGAGCTTCCAGTGATTCCCAAACTGACAGTTGCCTCAATGTTATGATTATCCAACTTGCCATCCCATATTTAATCCAATTTTGAACCCATCAAAGCTTGTGGCTTCTAAAAAAAAAAAAGAATCAGTGGCTAGGAGTTTTTCCAACTTAATTATGCATAATGCAAAAAAAGATCTTCTTTTCACTTGGTATCAACTGTCTGCCTGATCATTTCAGGTGTCTTGGTTTATGCCCTTCGAATTGTGAATAATCATTCCCTCAAGACTTCCCTAGTGTCATTCAGGATGGTATACATCTCTGTAATAACCATTTGTCAGCATTTCTTTTCTAAGCTATAGAGTGTTCAGTTATTTCATTTCCTCTGCATAATGAAAGTATTCTGTACCTTTGATGATTATTCTATGTGTTTATCTAGGTTACTATATCCTTTTCTGAAATGAGGTGAGCAGACTCGTAGCATATATTTAAATGTGAGTTCCCTAAATCTGGATGGAGCTGTGTAATGATATTTCATCCTGTCCTTTTCAGTATTTCCTAATACCTTCGCTTTCCTGCTCACCACCTAAGACCAGGAACAATGGTTTGTCTCTATCATCAACAAACTTTCCTATTCATCCCTTTTTCATCACGCAGGAACATGTTAAATAGCAACTATTCCAGCATCTCCTAGCAAAAATAGACCATTTCTTCTAAGTTTGAAGCAGCTATAAGTTTCTGAGAATACAGTTTCTTTTGTCTCATGACAGACTAGTTTCTTTAACAGACTTTGGCAAAGAACCTTGTCATACACTTCGGTGTTCTTCAAGGAGGGAAAACGTAGCTGGTGCAGAGCGGAGCTCTGGAATTAATGAAGAGATATAAATTCTTACATGACTATAGTGAGGGTGAAAATACTCCAGAATCAGGTTAAAAGATGAGCTTATTGCAATTAAATATACTTCCTACTGAAAAGAATCTTGTAAAAATGATTAAAGTTGAAAAAAGCTGTGGAATTTGAAACATGATTTAGACTAGAAATAGAGTCCAGTATTTTTAAATGCTGAGGACAATCATTCAAACAAATAACCAGCAGCAAAGGTGGATTCTGTACCATGTACAATATTTCTCAAACGTATCTTTCAGTTAAAATTATTTCTTGCATGTTCTGTCTTTTCTATTATGAAGAAAATTAGATTAGTCTAAGCAAGTGGTATTTTCTGCGCTGAGTCTAGAATCTCCTTAATGACGTACTGCTTATTAATTCCTTTTTTGGTCCAGTTCCTGGAAAATATACTAACAATCCACTTCTCTACCAGTTCAGCCTGGGAATCTTTCACAGATATTAGATTACTAAAAATAGCCAGTTAATACTTTTTGCTCTCTAATCTCTGTGCTATGTTAATAAGCGTTCACACTGTGGTGTTTACAAATGGCATGCCACTTCGGTACAGACTGTTCTTCAGTGAATTGCCTTACATATCTGATATAAAATTTTTTCCTTGAATTCTTTGTTCAGATAACCTGTGCAAGAGACAAGCATATGCAAAGTTAGTAGCTGGCCACTTTCTGATTTAAATTTCATGTTAAACTGCTATAGAGATGCTGTAGCAGTTGTGGAATATAGCAGATGCTTAAAGGAGCCATAGATGTCTGCTCTCATCTCCTTGAGTGATGGTGATATAATGCCTTTAGTCTAAATTGCTCTGAAGATCTCCCATGTGGCAAAAAGCAGCCAGTATAGACAACGAGAAGCTTCACTGCTTTCAGCCTTATGACTATACAATTACCTCTGTCTGATAAACTGTTCCAGAATCATCTAAGCCTAAAGCTGTAAGTCTGTTCAATGCTATATCAATTTGTGTAATACTTTTTTCCTGTAATCAAATGTCATATTTCTGTTCTAGCCAACTTTAGCTTATATCAAGACCACTGGCTTCAGCTTCTATGAGCCATATGATCTCAGTGTGTCTATAGAGCGATTGTCTTTTCTCCAAGCTCCATAAACAACAACAAAAATTATTTATTTGGAATGTATCAGCTACATTTTTTCCTTCAGTGCTAAAAATGTGCCCAAGCACATCTCAAGTGATGCTTCTAATTTGTAATTTACTGGCTACACCACTGACAGTTTAGAGATCAAATAACGAAGTGTGAGAGCTGTGATGATCACTGCAGACCTAGTTATGTTACATTTAAAGAGAACATACGCAGCAGACTCTCAAGCATCCACCACCACTCAACACCTTATTAATCAGCAGCCTGCTGGTCTCTCATCATCTTTGCTATTCCACACTGTCAGGAGCTATGTTTACACGAGAGTTCTCAGTGAAGTTGTTCCTAAGAAGGATACAAATACCTGAAGTTGTTCCTAGGAAGGATACAAATACCTGATGGGTCCCTTTTCTGACTTTTAGAACATGCTCATTGCCAAATCCAGGTTGTCATTTCCCTCAAGAAAATAAACACATGGGAAACCACATAAACAGATTTCTCTCACCAAGTTTACTTGGGGTTCAGCATGAAACCACTCTAAAAGAATGAAACAAAACACAGAGAAACATTGTCAACATTTCCTAATATGCATTTTTTCTCCCCTCTTTTTCCCAAATGAGAAGAAAAATAATTACTACTTATATTCAGAAAATAAAAGTTAAGCAGTCCAAGATCAAGAGTAAATTCAGTTAAACATAGGAAGCTCAGATAAGTTCGCTTCTAAATTGTGCAATAATGAATGCATACCTCTAACTTTCTAGCTTTGAAAACTAAACAAGTAAAGTTACCTGCTAGCTATTACTCCTAATCATTTGAGTAACACTCTTTGGGATTTCCTTCTGCAAACTGCAACAGCAGGAAAATGAGGAGGGGGAGGTTTTGCCAGAAATGTATGGATGCAATAAAAATGTGACTACATGATGAACACTCTTCTATACTCATGCAAACAGAGGAAATAATGGGTAAGTGACGTTTCTGTGAGATTTACTTGACAAAGACTTAGTGAGGATCCAAAGATTTCGTCTATTATGTTTTATTGAAAACATTGTTCTCAGTGAGGTTTTTCTGTTAGTGAAGTATAGACATGATGCTGAACTGAATCATGAACTGAAGACACCGGTAATTAGCTCTAATTGAATCCAATGAACAAGATCAGACAAGTCATCCATAAGCACAGAATAGGAGTCTCCTGTTAAAACACTGTGCTCTGCTAAACTTCTTTTGGACTTCTGAAATTTTGGTGGTTCGACCTATGATTTACCACTCTATAAATGGCTGTTTAAAGAACCCAACTTTTTCCATATAAATCATTCAGAAAAGTCATTCTCCATACCTTAAACAAACCTCATACCAAGGAGTTATATTTCATGCTACCTACTAAATCAACAGACAAGCCCCATGCTATGGTGAAAACAGAAAGCACAGAAGGAAAAGGCTGTCAGCTGCAATGCAGGACTTGCTAAGAACATAGATCTGTTCCCAACCAATGGCACAGGGACCGGCAATGTCACTTTTTGAGAAAACAACTATCCTGCTGTTAACTTTACCTGCTGCACACTTTACCTGCTGCTAACTCTTCCACTCTTAAAATAATATTCTGATAAATCCTTAACAAAATGGATTTTCATTGTACACAGTTCATTTGTTTGTGTTAGAAACTGCCACTGACTGATCTGCAGTAATAGTCTCACCATAGTAGGCTTGTGTCATCTGTTTCAAGAAACAGAAGCTGTAGAATGTTGTGGGATGATGGAACTATTGTGAACATGTAGGAATTTCACTGGGAAAATTATTGTTAGCCAGACAATGTGACAGGCAGCCACATCCCACTTTTGGGTGTTTGGTGTTTTGGTTTGGTTTGTTTGGGGTTTTTTTAAACAAAACCCATCCTTTTTGCATCTTTGATTTCATATTTCAATAAAAATTAGACATCTTTTATTTTAGAGCTTGGAAGAAAAGCAATTATTATCTTGCCTTGCTAAATCTCCCAGTAGATATACGAGAAAACTTCAGTGGGTGACAGTTCATTTGTTAAATGTGGTATACACAGCATGGTACACCAAAGTGGAAATTAATTATTTCACTCTGATTGTTTTATTATGTATTATTTGGAAGACATCTGTGCTCAGAAATCCCAAATGAACTCAACGCTCTGCTACTTCAGATACTCTGAAGTAGTACAAACATCACAATCAAGTATATATAATGTATATGTAATGTTTATATATGAAGTATGGGAAATGGCCATACTGCCTAGATTAGCAAGGCACTCCAAGAAATTAAAAAATATATGAATAAATGTTTACATGAAGTTTTGTTTTGTTTTTTTCTGATAATGAAATGGAAGAGTGACAGGAAGGAGAAAATGAAGGAAATTAAAGGAATTTCCTACACAAAGCAGTGTGAATACACTAGTGGTTTTTCATTTCATTGACATTTCAAAAATTTTCAAACACTAGATCAGCTCTCAGGTTAAATGAACAAAATTCTTATCTTTTGTTCAAGTTTAGTCAATGCGTTATGTTCTGTCATAATATCTAACTGGTTTTCTAAGGCATTGTAATTTCTTTCTTTGACTTCTAAGTTTAGGTCATTGGCAGATTTATCATTCTGTGATGAATACAAGTTGATGCAATCTTTGGATGCTTAATGTTAAATTAACCAGTATGCTCCTGTGGGAAACAAAATATCACAATCTGATTACCCGCCTAATAAACTTCCTTCCCATTTATCCCTTTAACTAGTAACCAAAGCATTTTTTGATTTTTTTTTTCTTAAATGTCCTATAAATGAATGAGTATCCTCAGTATTACCTGTTCTCTTTGGTCCACAACAATGAGCCATGCAAATCCCAGCAGGTAATCCAGGTGCATTTGCCTATATCCACTCACTGAGTGCACTCCAAAAATCCTGTGATCTATTTCCAAGCTTGTGCCTTGCAAATTTGTTCTCCTACAGGAAAACTTCTCCTCACCTCTAGCTTCTAATACTCTTGCACAGTTCTGTAGGATCAACTGTAGGCACAAAAAAAATGATCATATACATTTTGGTTGCTTTTTTTACATTTTACAACACACCTCTATAAAGAACATCAGTCTTTCCGTCACTAATGAGAAGGAAGAAAGAGCTTTGATTCTCCTCAGTAACATCCTGAAGTTTGAATACACTGCCACTGAACATCATAGTAGGTGCCAATCTCTGTAATCAAGCGCTGCAATATTTTGGAGGTGATTTATCATTGACAAGTAACAGTGCAGTCATATCTGGCAAGATAGCTGCCTGGTTTTAACATGGTACATGAGATTCTGTGTAGACATGTACCATGTATTTTCTCAAGACAGTGTTAAGCAAACAAAAGAATATTAGATAGCTTCTTTTAAAAAAAAAAAATCCATCTTTTCAATTAATTGTTGGATAATGTGATATAGCAATGCCATGGCACATATCATGCTTCAAACAAAAAACCCTAAACCCCTCAGAAGGGCAGAGGATTGTGAAGCATCCCAAATGATCACACCATGATTGTTACTGCAAGAAGTTATAACAGAATATATAGTTTAGGCAAGAGAATGCTATTTTCTGCAGGCTTTATCAAAAGCCATGAAGACTCATTTCAACAAGAAACATTATCTGTCAGCACAAGAAAGAAAATGAATGATAATCTTTGTTTAAAAACTGCCAAGGAGTGATTCAACGTTCATCAACTCACTTCATTCTCATTAGCAAAATTTAAATATCCAATTTAGCAACCTTTCACTTTTGCTTTTTAGATGATGGTGTGTTGCTAAACTCATTTCATAGAGAATAATTGGTAATGATACTCCCCTCCTTTCTTTGAAATCCTGAGATGATTCATGAAATAATTTCCATTTCATGTGGAACGTTTTCCCTTTTGCAGTACCTGTGGAATCAGCTGAATTGTCTGTTTCAGAAACCATTAGCTCTGTAGTGCAAACCATTTCTTAAGATGCTTTTCTTACTTCTGAAAACCCTACATCCTAATGGATGGAATGTAATTGAGCACAGGTGCCATTTGCAGTCAATAGACAACCCGAACTTCCAAACGATTGCATAGCATCGAGTTACCCTGAGTACACAAGCTTGTTATTATTTCTAATTTTTATCCATTGGGCTTAAAAATTGCAGGTGTATGAAAACATTATGCATTCCTGTGGTTTGTAGGCCCAGTTCTGACTCTATTTTGCCTGAATTAAAAAAGTAAATAAAGCAAAGAACTGCAAAGCCTTTATGATTTTGATCATGCTTGCTTTGAAAAACCTCCTGTGGACTTCAATGGGATTTGCAATAGACCTATGAGTTACAGAAACAAGCTCCACTTTTTATACATTTCATATGAGTTCTCTAGACAGAAAATAATTAATATTTTGACATTTTAGAGTAGTAGTTGGTATTTAACAGAAATATTCCCACAGATCATTGCACTTGATATTGATCAATACGATTACTGGCATCAGATATATGTCACTTCCATAAGACTGGATTAGTGTGCTCAGAACACTACAAAATTCATATCAGCAGTACTAAAGAGCAAAGAAAAAAACAAGACACTTATGAAAATTCTGTAAATAGCAAAAAATTTCAAAAGGCTGACCTTTTATGATATTTATTTCTTCTAAGTTTATCTGAAACAACAAAAAAAAAAAAATCAAATTTGGAAGGATGTAAGATTGAAGGCGGGCTTCTTCTTGGCATTTCAGAACACACATTTTTGCTCTTGCCCAGAATAGAGTGCTCATTATTTAATATGCAGCCCATCAGAACAGAAATTTTATTCATTTTTCATTTATGTTGGAACCTCAAAGGAACTTATAGTTTAGATCTCCAACTCTGATGTTTCAAGCATAGTCATAGAAATTACTTGTTGAAATGTGCATTTCACTGAAGTCTGTACATTAAACAGTTATCACAGGTGAAGCATTCCTGGGAAATGCCATTGGTGGGGTACAGATGTGGTAAGGAAAATACCTCACAGTTGTCCAGCCTCTGATACTCACACATCTTGTATTCTGTTACAAGTCTTTGAAAGAAATAATATTAATGCCTTAATTAATTAGTTACTTTCTTCTGGACACACTGAAGTGAGAAACTAAATAGACAACCAACACCTGGTAAATGGCTAATCCCTGCTAAAATTATTATTAATAATCTACTTTTATTGTGGTTTTTTTTAATGTTTTTCTCTTAAATAGGACGTGTCAAGAATTTCATGTCAATTATGAATTGAGGGGTTACAAATTACATTTGAATCTGCACATAAAAAGCATCTGCACAAAACCAAAGGATATTCAGCATGGGGTTTTTTTTTTGTTTTTTTTCAAGCCTCAAGTTTCCTCCTCCATGAGTTAGGGATACAAGGGATACAAGGATACAAGTCCCAACAATCAGCCTCTGTTGCTGTCACTTGTTCAAAGAACCACACTCAAGCTATGTTGGTGCCTTGTATGTGCCTCTCCTATAAAAAGAAGACAGACAACAATTCCTGTCTATTCAGAACAAGAGGTTTTTGCTGTTTTCTCCCTTTGATATTTCTCTTTGAAAAGGGAAAGGAGAAACAAGTAATTGGCAAGGCTGCCTACAAACCACTGTAGAGATGTATTTCAGCATTTGGACTACACACCTTTTGCAGTTTTAGTTCTTTACATTTTTACATACATGCAAATGCCTTTTTTAGACATAATCTTGAATGAAAAACGAGACAGCAAACTTCTGAAACTACCACTTCTATCACATCTTTGTCTATTTTTTAAAAAAATAATGATGATTGAAAAAGAATTAATGCATAATAATACTACTTCTGCAGTACTTTAATAGGTAAGAAGAAATCTAACTATGTGGTTCAGCATCATTAATTTATTAACTTTGCTCTGCTTCTGTCTGCTCCCAAACTTGATGCTTGCTCTTAAATTCCACTTAAGATCATTTCGTAACTTTTCTACTTATCCTTTTTCATGCAACATTGTGTCAGTCATTTGATAGTATGGGAATGTCTCCTAGCTGTCTGTCAAAAGTCTTGTTCCTCAAGAGACTAGCACCACATCACTGGAAAGCAATCTGTCTGGTCAGCCAAATTTTTCCTCAGGGATTTTTTTCAGTGAATTGTATCAGAATTGTGTATGCAAAACTGTCTGTTGATGTAGGCAATTGTTTACATTTAGGGACAAAAAATAAAAATAAAAAATTAACTACATGACTTAGTGCTGTGGTATTGTGCAGTATTTTTAACATGGCACGTAAAAAAATTCTACTTGAGATTTGGGTTTATCATGCAAGAGCTTAATAATTAGTTACAGGGGTGAACACATTCCTGAATGGGGATTTATTTCACTCCAAGAGCATCTCTAAACATACTTGGATTTCCAAACTTCGATAAATCTGTTAGGTCTGACTTTATCCCAGCTAAGTCTAAGCAAGACTGATCTTTCAGAATTCAAGAGCATTGGTTCCTCTCTAGTCTGTGTTCTGAGGTAATGTCCAGAAGGTAATAGGGATGCTAAGAGGGGGTTCAGTCATCTCTGGAAGTACCTATTATTCTTTACAAATACCCTTAGGTTAACCAAGGTGATTAATGGCCTTCTGACAATCACATGTATTTTTGCACCAGCAACAAAAGTATGTTCCTTCTGTCATTTCCAAATGTTCCTAGCTAAAGCACACAAACATTTTATTGCCATGAAACATAGATTCTGTCATATTTTTCACAGTCATAAGGTTGCTGTTCAGTGGGCCACAGGCACTAGTCAGCTTTTTAAAGGCACAGTTACATGTTTGAGTTTTAAGACTTCCTTAGGCTCTTATGCATCAGAAGAGCTCAGGCAACTCTTTGCATTTGTAAAGAAAATCAAAAGTGCTGCAGAGGGCCTAAAGCAGCATGATTAACAGCAACGCTGTAAGCACCGAATAACTTAATATTTGCACCCACACAGCAAGAACAGCTCAAAGAAATGAAAACGTAAAAGCATAGTGGGATGGGCCCTGGCTCCTAAAACGTGTTTCTGTGCCAGGAGAATTAACATCTAATCAGTTATTTAAATTAAAATATCTAAACATCAAAAATAACTAAACGCCTTAAGCAAGGGCATTTAGCCAGAAAATGTTAAAATACACATAAGAAAATATTTTCTAGCTGAAAGGTATGAACTCAAGGGTCCGAAGCTGAAAAAACCTCTGAGCATTTTACCTTTCAAAGCTGAAACACCCAGAGGAGTAGAGACATACCAGATGTCAACAGGGTATAAGGTAGTCTCTTGCCTATAGCAGAGGAACAGTGGATACAGGTAGGAGACTTTCTGTTATTTTGTGATCAAGTTAGAAGCAGAAAACAGTCTGTGAATGAGACAGGAAGTGTTTGTAAATGTCGTAATGAGGTCCTGCCTTCATTCTTGTAAAACAGGCACACCAAAACCAAAAATACTGTACTATTAATAAAAATTATTATGGAAGCAATATCAGTAGGAGAATTTTCTCTTAGGCCCTTACAAAGTACCAGTATTCAAGAATTCCTAGATGTATATTCAGCTCTATTAAGAGGACATACTACTCATATGTCAGCAGTTATATGCAGAATGATGTCTAGCTAAAACACATGAAATCAGAATTATTCTTTATGTCAGAGAAAAAGAAGCTGATTAATGTAAACAAGCCAGAAAAAGACAGCTTCTTTTTACCTGTGCAATTTTAAGGCTACAAGCACAAGTAGCAGCAAACCCAGTTAGAGAAGAACTGAAGATAACACAGTGCTGTAAGGAAAGTACTGTGTTACCACAAGATTTCTATATAGAATATTAGCATCTGGGGTGTTTCACACAGACATGAAAAATTTGCTTACCCAGCCTGTTGAAGAGAGGACTGACTATACTCTCATCTCAACCAGAAGTGATGCTGAATATCTGCCATCAGTAGAGAAGGTACTGCAAAAACTGAAGCCAGCTAGAACTCTGTGTCAAAAAATAAAAAGTGATGCTTTGAGACTAAAGCATAGGCTTCGGCTACAGGACGGAGGAGGAAAATTATTTCTACGAAAGACAAGCTCATGACATCTGAATGAATCTCAGTCATCTAGAACGCTGTTTGGCATATACAAAACTGGGCAATAAATGAATCTTGTCTTGTTTGTGCTATATAGCTAGAAGAGTTTTGTAGAACAATGCAAAAAATATCAAAAACATGTTAGTTTGGTATGTTTTAATCTCTATAGCTAGTGCTTTTCCCAGCTGCAGCAAAATTAAAAAATAATTTTTAGACTTCTGTGAAATCCCTTTTACCAGCTTGACATGTCATATATGACTGGCAAGATTCAGCTGTGAAGTCAGCCAAAGCATCTGGCTGTTCTTAGTACTCAGCTATTGCCTGAAACTCAAATGATTAAGTCACAGTAAGAGTGGGCAGCACTTTGCCAGAACAGATTCAATCTATTCCCCTAAACCAGTCTAGTCCTGTGCTTGTCTTAGAGAGATTGTATTATTCACAGAAATCATAACTAAACATTTGTAAAATTTTACTCCATTGTGGCTGGGTACCATTCTACTGTGTATCAAAGGCAGGAACATGTAGCTGCCAGGGCAAGCTCAGGAGTACAGGAGTTGGATCATAAAATGAATGCAGGCTGTGGGGCACAGAAGTCTTCTTTTACCCACAAGATAAGCTATCTGCACTTCAGCTACCCATCTCTTTTTGATGTGAAATCCATAGCTGATAGGTATACAGAGTAGAACTGGAAAAAGCAGCAAAGAGAGATAAGTAGTGGTACATGTGGCAGATTTTTCCAGGCTTATAAGCCCGGTGACCCTTCTTGCTCATGAGAACCTGAATTCTGCCACAAGATAGACTCTGTGTGTCTGTATTAATGGCAGATGTTCTTATTAAAGTAGCTACACATTCAAAAGGGTTAAAAGGACACGAAGTTCTTGACAATCAATGCTACCTCCAACAGACAGCTCAGACAAACGTTTCTTAAACAGGCTCTTCCGGAGGTCCAGTTACAGTCACTGCTCTAGATTTTAAAGCTCCCCTGAAACAAGAATGGAACAACACATTATCAAACATCCCCTTTCCATCACAAGGTCCAGATCCTGGATTTTTTTTTTTTAAGAGTGAGGTAAAGAAATTATTAAAAACAGTTTGGACAAAGCAGCTTCTTTTTAGATGTTGTCTAACTCCATAAACTCTGACATGAGCAAACCTCCACCAGCTTTGGGTGGAAAGAAAGACAAGAACTCATTCAAATTTAATCTATGGCAGGATGGTAAGAGAACTGTAAACCAAGCTTTTCAGAACCAGTTTGCATGTATCACTCAAAAGAAAGAGTTAAGCCAAGAGAACTTTACATATATCAGAAGTTTCTTTAGCTACCTGCCCTCTAGTAGACCATGTATCATTCTGGAGTAAACTGGATCCCTGCTATTCAAAGAGCATTATGCTCTTTTGAGCATAATCTTTGCTCCAATGTTTGAATTCTAAGCAAATATTAGGACAGTGTTTGCTTGTGAAGTGACTTACAGAGTGCAGGAGTCCTTTGCTTTTCCTAATGATTTTCTGAAAGAAGAGAGTCCAAGAGGATTTCATCCTTCTGGGAACACAAGACACTGGAAGAGTCTATAGAACTGAGGGACTGAGAGAGGAAAAAGTTAAGAGAGAACAGCTCTTTCCACTAAAGATAAGAAAAAGCTGTCCTTGTAGCTTTAAAAAATACCTTTTCATTTGTAAATAAGGAATAAGAAAGGGGTTAACACAGAGTCAGTCAGTTTCCCAAAGAGATAAGGGATAGTGCTACATTCTTTCCTGTCCCTTGTTTCCTATCTCTTCTGTGGAACTTACCCCTTCATCCTCTTTGCTGTATGATTAATATAAAGCTGCATGTTTCCTGCAGTAACTAAGTAGATTAGTTTCTTATTAACAGAACAGCTGTTTTAAAAAGGTCCTGTAACACTTCTGAAAATAGGAGTTAGGCACCTAAGTAACTTACCATCTCTGCTGAAAATTTCACCCTTAGCATACTGCATACTTTTCTCCCTCTGCAGACTGGAGATAAGAGCTTTTGAATGTGGCTGTTTCTATCATCTCAGGAATAAGAGAGGAAAAAAGACACAGCAGCAGTGAGCACTCAAGCTGGTATAATGGCAGTGCTGCACTGATAGCATCCATTTCTGTGTACTATGGAAAAATGTTACTAGTCATCAACTCAAGTACACTGATTCTCACCACCATAGTGTTTGACCTCCTGTGGCTTGTTTGATGCAGACTTTATGAAAATCTGTATATAAAAATCATAAAAACGTAACTAGGCTACATACCTGCTTCTACCAGACTTCCTGTAGTGCATAATGAAAACAGAATGTATCTGTTTTCTTTGTGAGAATTTAATTAAATAATGGGCCTCTGTATATTCTACAGGATCACTTGTTAAGACAATCTGAACAACAGCTGATCTCCAAGTTCAATTCTCTGCTAAGCAGAGCTGATGTTGACTGTTTGCCTTTCCAAATGCCTCTATCTAAACAAAAAAATACAAAAGCAGCAGGCAAAAAGATAGGCAAGGTCTTGTGCCAAACCTGGAATAAAGTGTTTCTGTCAGGTGCTGAATGAAACCATTGAGTTAGTTCTAATCTGGGACAAGCTACTGCAAAGATCTAGCAACATTTAGAACTTATGAGCCCTTTCTAAGCGGTTGTGGTTATTTCAAGCTACGCTGAAAGATTTATTAGGGCTGCTGCTATTAAAAACCCATGGAGACCAAACTGTAGAGGCCTGGAGGTTTCAGATCAAAGCCCCACAAAAAAAATAGTGAGGTGAGACTTATGGTCTTTGATGTTGATGCACAAGTTGATACACAAGTAAAACATTTAACTGTGAAATCTGAAAATACTCTTTGGAAACTGTTGTATAAATGTAAAATTGTATTCATTAATCCTTTATGGGATTAATTATTTGGTTACAATAATGTAGAATGTCACCTTTTAAATTACATTATGCCCATTTTTAACATGCTCTGTGCAGCAACAAAAGGTAACAATGCCATGGTATTTAATCCCTAATATTGGACCTACACTGGAATAGGAGGGATTAGGCACTTATTTTTTCTTCTCAATTTCACACCACCTCAGGTAGAAATTCTGTCCCTAAGTCATCTAGCTGTGAAAAAGACTTTCTACGTTTCTCCAATGTGCTAATGGGGAAACCTCATGTTTGTGATTGAGACCAGGTTTTTTTAATACTCAACAAAAATAGACACCATCAGCAGATGTATTACTCCTGTCAGGAAGCATGGCATCCCCTCAGATTTTCCCTCTTCATCTTGCCTTGGAGAAGGCAACTCTACTGTTTACACAGCACTTTCCATATGAGCTTTCATAAGTATCATGAGGGCATCGATTGCAACTAGCCTCAAGTAGCTGATACTACTTCAAGTGTTTGCACGCTGTTCAGACTCATCGTTTTGTCAATTATTCTGATGATGTCATGAAACACAAGCACTGCAGGGAAGCACCACTGTCCCATACTAATCAATCAAACCTGGCAGCAGTAAGACTCTCAGCAGTTGGAGGGCAGGATCGCTCCAGCCTGGAAGACAGCGGAGACGAAGGCGTGAAAATTTGCTGATGTGCAGTTCTTAATGAGCAGAGCAAGCAGAAATGCAGGGAGCCACAAAAAACACCCACAACACTTTGAAGCTGCAGGAGTAGAGCAGCAGACTCCCTAATGGTAGTTTGTTTGTTCCCTAAGTAAGAAAGAAGAAATGGTAGTTAAGATCTGCCAACTCTTTTAAGCTCAGACTTTCATGCTGAGCATACCATGAGTATTCACAGCTAGAGTTAGTGCATTTCAGAATTTTAAAACTCAAGTGTACAGGTATCACTGATACAAATCACACTTGAACTGCTACTTCAGGTAAAATATACACTTGCCACATTCCTTTCCCTATGGATTGTGCTTTCTGTGGGTGTTCTTACACTCCCTGAAATTCAGTGAAGAATCAGATTTTATGCTCCAGCGTCATTCCCTGGAGACAATCAGTCCATTTCTTTAGATTCATTAAATCACATAAATACAGATACAGGAATGATACTCACCTGTGAATGAGAGGAAGCAGTGTTGTTTAGAAAGGGGATTTGAATCTTCTACTATGGGTGAATGCAAAGTGTTAATCAATCAATTCGGTGTCATGTTCAAACTATGAAGCCACTCCGGATTCTTGTAGCAATGAAGTTTACACAGGTGGCAAATTTTAAAAAAGCAATTACAAGAACCGTTTTGAAAGTTTGGGAAACTCTGAACAGTCTTAAAGACTAAATATTAATTATAACAAGTATCATTCAGGCATCTTATAGGACTCTGAGGTACTGATGAACTCTGTTAAGAGCAATAATCAGGTTTACAAATTAAACTACTACTGGATTATAAATTAGGCAATCTTCAGTTTGTTGGAGCTTTCTGTGTAATGAGGTTATTTTGCCTCTTGATACAATAAATCTAATTTTACATGTTTATTATTACATCTTATTAAACTGCTTTATAGGAGGAACTTTAGAGACACATTTTGGAACTTCTCAGTGTCCAAGCTAATTTCAAATAGAACATCAAGTGCTTCTCTATGACATTAATATCTTTAATTCAATCAGTAGCAAAAAAATAATAAAAGAAAAAAAGAAAAAAATGTGTTAGTTTCTGCTTCAGCTACAATAAAAATATATACACATTCTTGTTGAGCATTAAAGCCTGAATGTTTTATTCTGAATTGTTTGTATCTTTTTTTTTTTTAAACTAAAATACTGAAGTCTTTAATATTAGCAAATCACAAAGTAGTCATGATCACAGATGTCCCTTTTGCTTGTACGTCTGGCAATGCTACACTGAGAGGCTGTTCCACTATTTTGGGGCACTTCGATTTAAAATTAAATGAAAATTATAAATGAAAACAAGTAGTGAGAACAGTGGGATGAGGTAGTTTAGAAGAGGGAAGGAGATGGAAAAAAAAAAAGTTTCTGTGTCCTACCAGGTAGGGACAATCCACTTGTTTCTGTTGAACAAAACAAATGAAGGCTGAAAAACACATAGATGTGTTTTACGCCAGTAGCAAACAAACATAATCTGAAACCTCAAACCTGTATTGCTTGAACTAAACCAATACAACAATGGAAAAATCAGAACAACCAAACAACAACAACAAAAAAACAAACCAAAACCTCATTTTCTAGTTAATGAACTGGAAAAACCTTATCTTAGTATACAATCAACAGAATAGACAGAGAAATAGTCTTCCATCCTTAACTACGTTTCTGTATTTCCATTGATTGGCTTAGCTTCCAGGCAGTATATGGAACATCTCATACAATTCTGTTCTGACTCCAAGAAAAATACTCTATTAGAGATGTATCAAACTATTAACAGAAAATTTGGCCTTTCTAATGATGATTTCTTGTGATTTTTGTTGCCTTTGTCACAAACCTCTACATCTTTAAGAACAATATAAGAAGTTCGGTGTTAATAAACATGAAATGGTTATAGTCTGACTAACTCAGAATAAGTTAGACGTATCTATAATGTAGGTAAGTTGATTAGTCACATGAAGCGCTTGTACTTTTTATAGTGTTTGGCCCTTAGGAAAAAAAAAAAAAGGTGTTGCATTTGCAATTTTCCATAAGAAATCTTGCTTTCAATTTTTACTTTTCATTAACTAAAGCTTAAGAGAAAGTAGATTTTTATTTTTTTTAAGGGTAAAATTTATGCCTGAACTGCAACACTATGGATAGGAAATATTTGGTTTACTAATCCAAATACGAACACATTAAAATACATACAGTCGCATGCGCATAAAACCAAATAACGTGCCACAAGCCCTGATGCTTTTTTGTCAAATGGGCTTCAGAGACCATTCAAAAGCAAAAAGACTAACTGACATATGAACAAAAGGTTAACTTGTGAAAAATTATACATATTCTAATATAAATACAACTGTATATGCAACTTTATTTTATTTGAGCATCCAAACAAGAAAAAAAATCCTGAGTAGTGGCATGAATTTACTTAAAACCTCCATGGAAAGCAAAATATCTCTCTGCAGAACTCAAGGCTTTGTTTGATTTTCTTTATTCCCACTGGCTTTGACAGACGGCAGATTTTCTTGTATCCCCTCATGAAATTTGACCTCACATACAAAGTTAAACGCTACTGAAAACAAAGCTTTCTATACTTACTGTCAAAGCATAAATGATAATTGTTACCATGCAGCTACCTAAGATGGCTTATAGCTCAAGCAGCAGAATAACCAGTGCAATAATTGAATGCTCTCATTTTTCTGTCTACAAATATCTTTAAATAACTGTTTCCTTCTAATTTTCATCCTATCCACCTTAAAATGCATTTGAACTCTGCTGCACACTATGAGCATATGGAAGTGTCATTCTATACCCCTTTTCACAACCTTTCTGATCGAGTGAGGAAATTGCTTGACATTAAGATCTATTTATATTTCAGTTCAGACTCATTAGAACAAAGAGTGATTGGGGAGAGCTGCTGGAAACAAAGGCTGATGCGTCCTCATTGCCATTTGTCCTAGCAGACTCTCTCTACTGAAGGTAAACCACAGAAAAGTACCAGCCATCAGACTTGGCCAGGCTACTTTAACTTCTTTCCTTTCCTAGGGAGGAGTCCTCCAGCATACAAAAGCTCAAAGACATGGATTCCCTATCTGAAAAGTGTTACACTTTTTGCATTTATAAAGCATTTTGCAAGGTGCAAAACTATCACCTATAATGTAAATACCTCATAGGAGCCTTAGTGAATCCTACCTCTTCCTTCATCCACAAGTTCTTCAGTATACACCTCAAAATGAACTTTGGAGATTTCTAAGCATCTCTTAGAGGTCCTAGCCTGCACTGTCAATACAATGGTGAGAGGATATCGTCCTAAAGTATTCGCCTAAGTAGCAGAAAAATAAATGAGTTTCAACTGGCAACGAGAAAAGCTGTAGAGCTCCCTATTGTTTATCATTTCTACTGTCAGATCCTTGAGGTTTTTTTCCATACAATTTGATTTATTCATTCTATTTCTTTGTGTCATGTTTCTACAAGCCTCATTACATGGCTATCGAAAAAAAAAATACCACAGATGATTTTTTGTTATCTGAAAAATGAGAATGCTTCCCATGGTAAATGGTTCAAGGTTTGTTAGGTAGTAAAGTCATTATGTAAAAAAAAACCCCTGTCTTTCAGGAAACTCCAGCTTTTTGGCACCAGAGTCTGGAACTTCTACAGCTAATGAAGGATTCTATATAATTATATAGAGTCTGCACATTCTTTTGTAAAATATAAATAAGCAAAAATGGAAATTTCCATGGAAATACAAACATATAAACATAATTGAATTATTTAACCTTAGTGTTTCTTATCTTTTTTCCCTCCTCAAAAGACTGCCTTAAAAATAAAATCTTTAATGCTGATTGAAGTAAGGACAACTACAGCTTTACAATCCAGAGTACTCTTGTGTATTTGCTTTTTGACGTGCCTTTGAAACCCGCTCCCAATTTGAAGTTTATGCTATAGAAGTTAATTTTCTATATCATATTTCACAGGTACATTCTCAGATTCTTGTCAGCCATATGGGTTTTTTGTACGTGAGGAAACTAATAGAATTAATTTCTTCTTTTGACTAGTTCTGAACTACAAGCTGAGCGTACAACGCGTCATACATGCCTATATACTCTCACACATGTGGAATAATCTATTTCTATCTGGTATATGTCAGTGCGTATGTGTGTACACATGAACATGTGGATAAACCTAAGCCTGTTATCTAGTGTCCATTCTAAGAAAATTCTTACTTTAGGTTTATATGTAACAGGAAGAAATCCCTCTAACTTACAAACTCAGCTGACCCTAGAGTCTGCTTTATTGCTGCTGAGGCAGGATGGAAGACTGAGTCCTGTTCTTAACATGCTTTTCCTTTCATGTTGTACCTCCTGATTATTTAAAGAAGTCCTGTACTGTTTGGTGCCTACTCAGGTACATCTCAACCCATCCTGTATTAATAATTGAATCTTTTAGTTAAGTGCTACTGCTGAATAAAACCATAATAAAATACAACCCTGCAACATATCTCTACCTAAAACTGCACCATGTTTAAGTTAGCAGTAAGAGCACACTCCTAATCAGTCCTGATGTTAAACTCTTGTTTTATATGCACATGTAAATAAATAGATGTGCACATGAAAAAAGTGTATCTGCAGATTTCATACCTTATTCTATTACATATATGCATACCAGTTTCTTTATAACTTAAGTTCATGCTGCAACAAGGTACTGCTGTTTTTTTCTGCCTTCGCTTAGTGACTACATATATTATTAAAAAATTCTTTTTTTACATTCTAGGGATATGACCTTGTTTCTGTTTAATGATTATGTTCTGGCAGGTTAAGAAAAGCCTTTTATTTCAAAACACGATATGAAATCTCCTTAGCTACAAGGACAAAATGTTCTATACTATTGCATTATAAAAATAACTCCACATCTGTGTTTTGTGAAGCATTAGCAGAACTGAAGTTAGTCAAAATCCTGTATTCAGTGTTCCCTTCAACCTTTCTGAATCAGAGAATGAAAGAGAGAGATACCCAGAAGGGCAAACCAGTACATCAGAAATCTGTGCTAGAAATCTGTCACTAGGACTGCAGGCTTTGTTACAAACAGCACAGCAGTCAGCAGTGTGGGCAGCCAAAAGAGCAAGCAAGGTCATTCAAGAAGCTGCCACCACAGACCTAAAAGCTGCTAGAAAAATAGAGGAATTGTAGCAAGTACATTTAAATAACACAGAGGTCACGGTGTACACCTTTACAAAGCACCGGGACTGTCACTCCATCATATCTTGATTTAGTCACTACTGAAGGAGTTAAAAGAGATTTGTGCATTTGCTCCTTCACAGGTGGAAAAGAAGCTGCTCATTCATCTAATGTTAAAATGGTGAGTTCTATCTTACATAAAGTTACACAGAGTCAGAAGGCCCTGATCTTAGCCACCAGAAAAACAAAATAAAACACTTGTTTCTTGTGACATCCTTATCTCATTAATGAAAGCAGCAGCACTCTTAAAAGAGTGAGGCATGTGAGAATATAATACATGTATTTGGGCTTGAGAGAAAATAAACAATTGGATCCTCTGAAGAGAAACAGAAGAATTCAGGACACGGTGACAAAGTTCACTGTTTGCAGCGCTGTGCATACACTGTAGACAAGAGTAAAGGGCATCTGCATGAGTTATTTTTCCTCCATGGCATAAATTCAGCAATACCCACAGTGCCGGGAACTCTCCCAGTCACAAGAGATGAATGCAAGCAATTCAGCAGATGTGCTTACTGTAAAACTATATATTCCCTGCTTTGCTGGAGGAATTTGATCTTAAAATCATGGGGAACTGCATCAGCAAAGACCTCTTGCGGCTTATTGATGTTGTAAAGAAAATGAGGAGGAGGGAAAATTATTCCCTAGCCATCATTTACCCAGGTTTGTTTCCAAAAGTTCAGTCTCAAAAGCCAAGTAACAAAGCATCAATTCAGACCTTTCCGGTATAGCAGAGAAAAAGCTATAGGATTTTTTAAGTGACATATGATCAGGTGACTCCTAAATTGGAACTCAGTATTATGTTTATGTAGTTATAGTAAGGTGAAACTTCTTTTTTGCTTTATGTCCACTCTGTCTGTTTTTACTTGGAGATGATATGTAAAAAGTTGCAGTGAAGTTGTCAGTGTTGGATGCTACTTCTGTCTTCAGACAGGAAGCACTTCTGAGATGCCTGAAATTACCTGTTTAATTCACTAGTCAGGCTGAGCTAGCCCAAGGGATGCAGTGGCTCTCTATAGATTCAGTGGCTTATCTGTGTGGATATGATCACACATTTGAGACTAGAGCTGTAATAAACTTGTTAAAAATTTGTGTTTATTGGCTAAAAATCCTGACATGAAAGCTATATATCATTTATCTTACTGAGGAAATAGTTGTGTTCATTGTTTGATCCTCATGGTATAGAATCTTAATTTCTCTTCCTTACTTTTAAATGATTTTTCCTGGAATTAATTCAGATACCAAGTCCTTATCTGCCTACATAGACACAGACTAATTGAACAGAATGGTGGTCATGAGACTACATTAACTAAATGAGAAGATACAAGGCCCTTTTAACTTTTAAGGTGGTAAATGAGAGATGTCTAATTCTGAGGGGAATGACATATTTTTCCTAAGCAGATGGTAACTCCAAAATTCTTTAAAATAATGTTTTGGTGTGGGCTTTTTTTTTTGGTGTTTGTTTTTGTTTTGTTTTGTTTGTTAGGGTTTTTTCAAAAGTACAGATAACTCTGAAATTGGAGAGTGACTCTGGTTTTCACCTCTATGCAATGTTTAGCAGCCCTGCTTAACCCCAGCATCACACCTACGGACAATCAACTCATGACTGTGTTGATAGCATATTTATAGCATTATCCCCATACACTTGGTTGCTCTCACCTTCAGCTCCTCATATGCAGGAAAGTTAACATCGAACAGATTTCAGGTACGGAGTGTGTTACGCTTTTTAAGCACTACTTCTCCCTGGTAGAGATTTCAAACAATTCGACCAGACTGAGAAGGTGAAACAACTGCAGGAAGCTTCTTTCTTCAGCACAGGCCAATGTATAGCAAAGAGTCCTTGTCAAACAAGAGGCAGCTGTCAAGCTAAAATGAAAAATCAACTGAAAATGAGGTGATTTGTTTTAAAAATTAATAGTCAGAAAATGGACACAGGCAGCAAATGTTATCACTATGTTCCTCCCCTCACCCCACCCCCCCCCCCCTCTATTTTTATTCCAAAGTAGTTATGCTACTGTGACTTCTCAAGGGGAAGACTGCTGTACCCTTACTCAACGCCTAGTTCAAAGACAATTACTTATCAGTAGATGGTACCACATCTTCTCATGAAAGGTACCATGCTGTCAGCCAAAGGAAACAAAGTTGAAACTATAGACAAATGTAATGTATAGCAGTACCTTTTAGCTCATCTTTGACACCAGTGGAGCGTCACTCATTTACAACTACTAAGCATCTGGCTTAAATTTTCAAAGTTACTGAAGTAATTATTATAGCTCTTAAGGGCAAAATAATTTTTAATGCTGTAAAAAACTAACAGTCTGCTCTTTAATACTCTTTAAATAAAAAAATTTTTTTTTTTTTAAATCTTTCAAAAAAACAAAGATGACTATCTAAGAATTAGGCTTTAGACATACGTATTACTTACTTCACTGTTTGCTGACAATTCAGTTCATGAGGTACATTTTTGAAAGTCTTTGTTGAGAATATGACATCATGGTTTTAGTCTAGAGACACAACAAATTCACAGGGGAAGAAACTGAGTCGGAAGGGAGATGGGGTTTTCTCCCTCTTTTTTCCCCCTGAACTCAAAACCTGAAACAAGCAAACAAAACCAGAAAAACCCAAAACATTTGCTCATAACATTTTCTTTAAAAAATAATAAAATAATTATGTGTCATCTTTAAGACATGCTTTTTGCTTTGCATTTTGTATATACTTTAAAATGCTTTCCATCTGACAAGTATTTCAGATGAGTTACTTCAGTTAGTGAATCGTCATCTTGCAATTTGCAACACCCAAGTCAAACACTCACAAACAGCTGCCTGAAAAGGAGAAACACTCACTGGAATTACAGGATCAGGGATTAAAATTTTTTATAGTTCAGAAATATTTTCAGGTATTTGCATACCCAATGGTGTTGATATAACAATTTTTTTTACCAGTTCTGGAGTTGCGGTTGTTTTGAGAGAGCACGTAAGAAGATCATGCTATTTTTATAAGCCTTAGAAGGTGAGTTTAAACGGGGGATACCCTTCTTGAATGGCACTATCAAAACAGGATACAATGACATAATTTGAAGACTACTATGATTTACCTTTTAACTTAAGATGTCTTAGTGTATAGTTTACTATTTGCAAAGAATATTTGAAAGCTTTTTTCATTTTTCTGCCTCTGAAAAAGCAATCTCCCTTACTTCCTTACACTTCCCACTCTTTCATGCCAATGATTGAAAAGCCAAATATTCTACTAAAGACAACTGATCTGGGCCTTTTACATTTAATGCAATTATTTTTTCTTGAGATACATTATAAAACTCTAAAAAAATATATTATCACACCCAGGATGAATTTTGAAGGCTAATTTTGACACTAAACCAGAACTAAATGTATGCCAACTGGAAAAAATAACACATTAGTTGCATATGAAAGCTTTGTTCAGCTATTAATTTTTGATATTAGCAGATGCATTCACTGATATGCTCTAGAAGATGTTAATATGATGATACATTTCATTGCTTACTAGAAATCTGATTAAGCTAATAACAAATTTGAAATGGGCTATAAGGCAAGATGCCTCTCTAGGGCTCCTTGAAATTTTCCCTGTTGAGCACAGCCATGGTGTCAACTGATTGTTTAGTGTAGGCAGGCCAGCATCAAAAGAATGGTGATTGAAGAATAGAAGTGCAGCAATAATGGGTTGTACAACTACACAAAATCATGATCTGCTGCTGTTTTGGAGCCCCAAACTATTGCCCAGAAAAGATATCAACAAAACTGCTGCGTAAAATCATCTTGAAATTATTCCATTCAGGAAGTATCAGATTGATGCATCTCTAAGATTGAATGTCTTCTTTTGTCCTTATGCATTAGTTTTTAAATAATGGATTTAACCACAATGAATATCACCCTCAAAAGAAAGGAGGTCCAGAAACAGAGGCAAGTCAAGCCCAGGGATAAGAGATTACTGGCTGGTATGATAAGGCTGTCTGAGAGTCTCTGCTTAGTCTCAGAAGAAAGCATCTTTACTCCAGAAGATGTCAGAAAACGAGCAAAGAATATATAATAAACATACACATGTTATCAGAGAGGACAAAGTATAAAATCCAGGAGAACTCATGATGGAGAGCCTCGATGGATGTCTTCTCTTGACAAAAGCTTTTGTGCAGATATTGCCCACACTACAAGAAAGGGCAAAGATACCAGCAGTTTCTTTAATTTAGCACAATAACATGTCCATTACTTCATTTCATCTTAGAAATGAATTCTTTCTATCCATGGAATCACTAGCAGAGTCATTACCTTCCTTCGGTAGAGATAAAAACATACAGCAAGTGCGTTCAGACAAAATAGCGGTATACTGGTCATGGACAAAATTGGAAGAAAATAAAAATTATGCTTTTAGAGCTTAGATAATTAGAGATACACAGAATGAAGAACAGATTTCAAAAGATAGAGATTTGCTTTTTAAAACAACTAACAACTGCATGTTAGAGAATCAGGTCTGCAGAATTTCAATGTTTTAAAGAGCCAAATACTATAATTTATTAGAGAAATGTTGTGGGTTTTTTTCTTCTTAACACGTTAATCATAATTCAAGTTAATCTATTAATTTTTTTCCATTGTCAGACTGTCAGGTTATCTTAGAGATCAAGCATAGTTTTCAAATTAACTATTTCTGGTGCTTTATAGCAGAGGTGAATGAATGAGAATCAAATTATATCTTCATAGCAACTTAAAAATTGAAAAAAAATATATATTTGCAGTTTAGCCTTGACCATTTTAATTTTTATGTCTATAGTTATAGGTGGGATAAGAAACATGGTTAGGAAGTGCTAAAATGTGGCAAAATAGTTGAGATAGTTAGAAAACTGATTCAATCATTTTTCTCATTTATTTGAGAAAATATACAATATATAGGAATATATATCATATATATGTAATGGGAATAAAGCCTAGATAATAACTGACTTTTGGATGCTCACTTGAAAGGTGCCAGTTAACCCTCTGCAATTCAGCATGTTGATATCCTGATCCAAGACTAGAGCATTAATTGGTAAAGCAGTTTGGCTACCATATTTTTCACATACGTAATTTGCACGTTACTTGTTCATTATCAAGTAATATGCAGTGACAAACAATATGAAAGGAAATTTCCCTTGAGCCCTCTCTCTCCCAGGAGCTGCCAGCCCTTTCCCCATCTGAACACTCACAGTCTGAGACTCCTCCCTCGGCTACAACAGATTTTAAGCAACTATATGAGGTTATGGGTTATTTGGAGTGTATTCTCAAATTTTCACAAGACATTGCTGCAAATCAAGATGGCAAATCTGATTTATAGTACATACGTTGAAGTTAAATTTTTTTGTTTCCTAAATTTTTAAAATAAGTTTCTTCAGACAGGAACACTCTCAAATGTAATTTAATTTTTCATACTGTCTTACCTGATCAACACAAATCGAATAAGCTAAACTTCTGTTCAACTTTTAGTCAATATGTAATTATTTCCATATAACCAAGATCAGTCACAGGAGTATTTTTGAGTGTACATACTGTTAATCTTCAATCAAACTCGTAGGTTGTCAAAGTCAAGCTATTCATTCTGTATCATCTTCTTTTTATTCTAGATTCAGAAACAAGAATTGTCCTTCAAATAAATGGTAGAAGCAGTACTGTGCATGGGCAAGATGATTCATGGACATGGTTTTTAATTTAGACATATGTTTTAAGTACTGTGTTCAATTAGACTTTTGCTCTATTTGCTTTCCAGGTTGTACATACTTTAAAGGTACAGTAAATGAAGATTAGGCAAAAAGGAAAGCAACTTTTCAGAAGAGGAAGACATCAATATGTGCTTGGAATTTTTTTTAAAAGAGTTTCATTTTTTTCTTTGGGATAATAATATGCCAGAAATAACCCAAAAATAAAACTATAAATAAATATACATAAAAAGTACATTTAATTAAAAACATAAACCATAAATATACATTAAAAAATAACAGAAATCATGTAAATCTTATAATTGCTCCTGCTATAAAGAGTTAAGCAAAAAAGACTCTGAAAACAATAATGGAACTTCTATGAACACAAATAATTGTTTCAAAACTCATTTTAGCAGTCGAAGAGAAAATAAGCCATAGATTTCTGTGCATCTCCAGCACTTTCATGAACAACCGTAATTTTAGTTTTAGCTATTTGTGCAGCGTTATCAGGAACACCAGTGGTAGCAAAACACTGCTTCATTTATTGACATCTAATTGTATTGGTGACACAATCACAAACAGTTGGGGAAGCCAGATTCTTCTGGATTTTAAACCCAAATCACTGTTCAAGCCTTTTGTGCACTAACACTTGACCCATTCCATATGGAAACCGTATCAAAAACTGGGCCCCAAAGGGTCAAAAATTTCAGCCACAGTTCTCAAAGGAATCTTCCTATCTAGTTTACGTTTGTCTTTTGACGATGCTTCACAGCACACATGTATTTATAGTTCTCTAGCTTTACAAACCTGCTTATTCTAGTGGAACATCAGGGAAAACAACATAGCATCACTGTTTATCATAGACTTAGCTGTGTTACAAGACCTTTCTAATTTCAGAGTGAAACAAATAAAACATAGGTGCCAGGTTCATTAGCATTTAATGAATAACAAATTAACTTGCCTCTGCTAGTAATCTAAACTTGTCTTACTCCTGAGTTTTTCAATTATATTATCTTCTTTCATTCAAATTAAAGGACGACACAAGTACAATGAGATACGGCAGCTACAAACATCTGAAAAAGAGCTCAACAAAATAAATTACAGAACTTTTCTTGACTCAAAGCAGGCATGTATCTATTTAGATAACTGGCAGGTCTCCTTAGGTTTTGTCTAATGCAGCCCAGACAGGAAATAGGTATTATGTTTGTGTTTCTAGGAAAAGAAGCTTTTGTTTTTTCCCTTCTTTCATCCCCTCTCCTTTCCCACTGCTTATGAATTAAATGTCTTAATATATTTATTGCTTTCCAGTTATATTTGTGTTTAGCATGTCAGGCTCCTGGGGTTTTTTTACCCCCAGCACTCTGCTACAAAGTAGAAGAAAGCCTCACCATAGGGAAGCTTTAAACCTAAGTTTTTTCATTACAAAAATATTTTAATTGTATTTTTCTTTAAAATTTTATCACACTTGTTGGTAATAACGTGAGTACAACCAGACTTACTATTGCACAATTTTGGCTATAATTTTTTTCAATTATATTTTATTTATGCATATCTAAAAAGAACGCAAAGTTTTAAAAAGCAGTTTTCTGAAATATTTCTTCATGCTTAAGCAGCCAGTTACTTTTCTTTACATTTAACTTGCTCTAACACTTGCTCTGGTCACATGTCACCTGCATAACTGCATCCAGCTCTGGAGTCCTTATCACAAGACAGACATGGACCTGTTGGAATGGCTCCGGAGGAGGCCACCGAAATGATCCAAAAGCCGGAGCACCTTTCCTATGGAGAAAGGCTGAAAGAGTTGGGGTTATTCAGCCTGGAGAAGAGAAAGCTTTGGGAAGACCTTTCAGTACTTAAGAGGGCCTCTCAGAAAGATGGGGACAGACTTTTTAGCAGAGCCTGTCACAACAGAATAAGGGGTGATGGTTTTAAACTAAAAGAGGTGAGTTTTTGACTACATGGAAGGAAGAAATTCTTTACACTGAAGGTGTCGAGGCACTTGCCCAGGTTGACCAGATAATGGATTCCCCATCGCTAGAAACATTCCAGTTGAGGTTGGATGGGGCTCTGAGCAACCTGCTCTAATTGCAGATATCCCTGCTCACTGCAGGAGGGCTGGACTAGATGATCTTTAAAGGTCCCTTCCAACGCAAACCATTCCATAATTCTGTGATAATCCAATAATAAAAACTGCCTTGAACTAATAAACATTGTTTCAAAATAATAGTTTTAAAATATTTTAATAGTCATTGAGATTCAATAGCTTACTAAAAAAAAAAAATCAAAGTAATTTAGTATAATTCACTGCTATTTTTTGAACTTGCATGGGGAGATAAAGAATTTCAGTGTCCCATGTTAAATTATATTGTTTGTAGATGATGCTGGTTGACACCTTTGAAAATCAGAGTATCCAACAGCCGGAACCAGTAAACACATGAAAGAGTCATGTACTGACTGGTGTTTCTTATTGTCTTTGTATCTGTTTCTCAGACAATTATTCTACCTACAGAGCTCATGAAAATTTTATAGGGCAAGATTTAATTGGCAATGTTTAGCAACTGGCATCTACACAGTTTATATACAACCAGATGAGAACAGTCCAAAGCAAAAGTTCTGAAACATACATCATGGACCTTCTCACCACCCACAGTTTTATTCCACAAAGTTCAGCTGTTGCACCCCATGACTTGCTAATGAAGACATATCTGATAGAACGTACCACCTAAGCAGAAAATGGGAGATCTTAAAACATGTTAATGAGAACAGTGTGGAAGACTAAATCACAGACTAGTGTTGATGAAACAATTAGAAAACTAAATTATGACCATGAAATTTCTGGCATACAAGAGAATCTAAAAGTTGTTCTTTGGGAATTCCATGTTGTCTTCACACAATACACCCCTAATTTGCAGTTAAAGATGAGAATTATCTACTAACAGGAGCAAACCCAAAAAACTACCCTCCATATGTCACCTATTTTAGTCTAGCAAACTTTGTCTTACAAAGATTGCAAAATACTTTTTACCTTGTAAAGATTCTTCTCAGATATCATGAAAATCAGCTAGATTCTTATTCTGTTCTTTCAAGGAGATGGGTTATTTTTTCCCCCCCCTCCCCGAAGTTCAGTTCCAATAAGCCCCTCTGGCCCCTGTGCTTTGTGGAGGAACAGCTGAACACATCCAAGAAATTCTATGGGGTCAGCTTTGGACCAGTGCAATTTCTCTTTTCTAACACAGGAAGACAAACCGTCTTAATTTAAAAAAAACCAAACCCCAAACAAACCCCTTGGTATTATTATTATTT
>WTSP01021498.1:49960-91126 GCA_025331215.1 Actenoides lindsayi | reverse complement strand
ATGTAGAGCGAAATATATTACGAAATTTGTTTAGTGTTGTGGGGTGGGGGGGGGGGGGGGTGGGGGGGTGGACGACGACGACTTTCACAGTCAAGTAAATTTACGAGCAAAAGTCAGGATATTTGGTATCTGGAGTTTAACTGTTCAGGAGCAAGACAATATTGACCCTCTCCTGAGACCTTAATGTAGACCTCAGATTAAATTAATGTTTCAGCGAACACTACTGGTTCTTTCTTGTGTCCTAGAAATCAAGCAAGATTAATGAACTTGTTTTGTGACCCCTGGAGTATGTTCTAGGCAGGTAAATGACAAACACTGACAGAGCACATGGAATTAATCCTTAAATGAAGGAGACATGAAAGTCTTTTCCTTTCCAAGCAATGTCTATAATCAGTACTCACCAGTATAACCAGGGGTAATCAGGCCATAAACAAGCTTTCACTTCTTCAGAGAAGCATTCTGGAAGCATTTGGTGAGACAATCTCACAGCGGTTTGCTCTACTTCTGCCTTGTACTTCAATACACATTTAGGACAGTGCTCCATTTGTTATCATTTTTAAAGCAGTGTGGAAAGCGATTTGACAGCAGGGAGAAAACTGCAGAATTTGCAGTCCAGTACAGCAGTACATTGACCTGGTGGGTCCCCTCCCTGCAGTAATATCTCATTTCCTTTTATGCTCTAAGGTTGAGCAAGAGCAGATGTGAGATGTTGTGATCACTGCTTTCTGCTTTTTCTGTGAGGAGAATAGTTTAATGGTTCTGTATCACAGGCAACAGCTTCCCACGCTTATTTCTGTGATATTATCAAGGCTGCAAACTAGCTAAGCAAAGGAAAGGTATTTTGATGTCTACAGCCTTCTTTACAGGTTTTTTTGTTGGGCGTTTTTTTTGGTTGGTTTTTTTTCACCACATTATCAAAACCACCAAGTTTTTATCTTGATTTTTTTAAGTGTAAATTAGAGCATTGATAGCATAGGAAATTCCATGGGCAGGCAAGAAAGCTTTGGGGATTTTTAATATTAAAAAGGAAGTTAGCAAAAATTTAGAGACATAAAGGATGTAAAAGATTGAAAATGTATTTCAAATGAGGAAAATAACAAAAAAACTTCCAAAATTCAAAGAATAAATTAAAACAAATATGTAGTGTGTGTGTGCTGGGGAGTACATTTTAATATTAACTGCAGGAAATCTCTGAAAATAGAACACAGAGAAAAGCCACAGACACAAACAGCCTTATCATGGCAGATCAGTTGGGCTGCTTATTGTGTTTTAGAGAATAAGAACCGACTAGAAGGAGATTCACTTATACGTATTTTTAGGAGTTACATCTAGCCCACCTTAAGTGACAGGATTATGGTTCTGTGTATTAGTGTCCCTATCCCTGAGAACTTCTACAGGCAGTATCCAGCACTTTAAAATCTGCTTATTTCAATAATAACTTTTAATGTTGAACATTTGAATTGTGTCTCATTTTATCTTGAAAAGCTTATCTGCCAAAACCCCAAATCTAGCTTTGCATGAATTTCTTTTCATTAAACTTCAGCTATACAGATATAAGTATGAACCACATACTTACTGGTAGCCCACTGGTGGTAAATCTTTGTGTCCACTGAGGGCAATAACAAAGATTCCATTCACTGTAACTCAGTGAGAAAAGCATCAAATCCACATGTACGATGCAATTTTGTAGTGCCTCATTTCCAAGCCAAAGTGAAGTCATCACAGTCAGTTAAACACAAAATACAACAGCAGAATACTCTTGATTGTCTTCTTTCTACCAACAGTTTGCATCAGATATACTTGATAATGGTTCTTCTCAATCTAAAGCCTGTTATCTTGTTGCCTACAGACAGGAACCACATCTACGTGACTGTCCATTTTATTTATAATTGCATTTGTTGTTATCAATAATCAGGATAAAATTATGAATTGCAAAATGCTTCTAACAACATATTTCCATTTTCAATTTAGTTTATAATTTTGATTTAGGCTTAACTTAGTATAATTTAACTTACATTTTGGATTTCCTCTCTGTAACTGAAGTCACAATATTTCTGCTCTGATTTGCCATCCACATTCTCTACCACAGCACTACACTTTTACTGCTGGCTTTTTCTTGTGTCACAGATTTACAGCTTACTTTGAAAAATGCTCACACTTCAACATTTTGACTAAATTATGGGGTTGATTCAGGCAATTCTTTACCTAGAAATTCTGTTGGCTTCAGTGGGAATTCGCATGTGCAAAGAATGCAAAGGTAGACTATATTCATAACAAACACAAAGAAAAGTATCACAGCTCTTTAACTGGGCACTTCACTTTCATCATTCTGATAGAATAAATTGATGAAAATTATTATTTTGTACCTGTTCACTTAGGTTCTGTTAAGTGTAATCTTGCATGCTTGAATAGTTTCATTAATTGTTTTGGGGAATATCATGCAAACATATCTGTTTCTTGGGAAGTGTAAAGGATTACCTATTCTATATTTTTTGTACACCTGTTTACAGTAATGATATATGTCATTGCACTTTTCAATAGATGACATCTCTTGGTTCTATCAGTGTTCTTTTGAGGAAAAAAAATAATCTTAATTTCATATACATTTAGCTTTGGTTTGTATGTAGGCTCCAGGTGGACCTTCAGCCTTTATCACTTCACCTCGAGTTTGATGGAGTTTAAGTTTCCTTCAGGATAGACTATATGCAGTCATTCAGTGAGCAATCAATGAGAGAAGTAAATGTAAAAGCAATTAGAAACATTAAAAACTCATATGAAAATAAATGGAATAATTGCCATCTCATAGGAATTCTTTGGATTTGCTTTCTATGATAGTTTTCTTGTTAGAAATCTCTCCTGTTGCCTACACTGTCCAAAGATTTTTAGATTTGTGTGGCCAGATACGGATGTTCGTGCATGCAAGGGGAAGAGGCGGGAATACAAAGGTCTCTTCATCCATCTTATCCAGGCAGCATGCCAGATGATTAGTTAGTTACCTGACCAGTACAACATCTCACAGAGGTTTTGGCTGTTACTATGAAGTATATATACATGAATGGGATTGGAGAGGAAATGGTGTCAAGCTTTAATCAGGTTTCTGACTTTGTCAGATAACAATTCATCTCAAATACACCTCAATTTCTCTTGACAATATAAGTTCCTCTGTAAGAGCATACTTACCAAGACATTTTCTCCTCCAAGGTATTACATAAGCTTGGGAGGTAACAGTATGTATCTAAGAACTCCCACATTTATGCTTCTAAAGATAGTCATACAGGAAAAGACTTAAAATAGTCTGGAATAAAATTAACCTTTAAAAATAAATTTAAATCTATATTAACTAGCAAATAACGATAAAGTCCTATGCTTTAATGTCACATATATTTTTCTATTTTTTGTGTGTACTAAAAGCACTTTGGGGCATACTGAAGCACTGTTATCCAAAAGAAAGCACTGTCAGTTTATGTCTCCACTCTTTTGTTATATTCTAATTAAATTGTTGCTCACATCCAAGTGTGAGGATTTCATTATAAGCAAGGAAAGGGTACATGAAGGCAAAGTAAGTTTCTACAAAAGAGCTTATATGATGGTGTAAGCCATAGTCCAAATAAATTAAACTACCTTTCCACTTTCTGATGCAGAGAAATAGTAAACAGCATTTGCTATGCCTGCACAGATCAGCTGGTCAGTGAATGCTACTGGCCCTTCCTGGGTATCCAAACAGCTCAAATACATAATGCTTTCAAGTAATTAGATTGTTTTCCTAACTATTACGGAAGATTTTAAAATTCTATTTCCTATGAATATGATCATTCTGATGAGCAGAATTCAGCCTTGAGGCAGAAATTCCACAAACACTTACACAACTGGTCTATTTTCTCATTTTGTTTTATTTTGCTATAAAGAATTTCATAAAGCCAGATTCTATTTCCCTTTTTTCTACAAAATTCCATTGAAACTACTTCGTAGTATATCAACACATGCCTTAGAAACAGACCCATAGATTTTAATTACAAAGCCTGAAGAATTATGCTGTTTCTTCAAAACATTTAAAAGCAGGGTGATATCTTCTCTATTTTTTTTTTAAATAAGAAACCCTATTATCTCACTCCCCTTTCTTTCACCCAGGAGTAGACTACTCAAGGACTCAAGAAAGTATGAGGTTCAGATGGGAGAAGGTCGAACATGGAACTTCTCAGTCTGACTTACAAGTTTGAGATTTGATTAACAAAGTAAGACAATGTATCAAAACCCAATAGCAGTTAGATGAACCTTCCAAGTTCTTTACACCCATTTTGAAGACTTTTATTCTATCTCTTTTGTTTCAAAATTTAGTTTCCAAATCATGCCATACTGATGAAAGGCTCTTCATAGCAACATGTGAAATGCTTCTGAAACCCACAAAGGGTTTTATATATAAAACAGCTGGAAAATAGGCTACATTGGGAATTGCATATGCACTCTGCAGGAACAGAAATTTTAAAGTGACAACTGATGCTGTTCAGGGAAAGCAGGAAAGTAGCAGTGAATAATAGAGTTAGATGAGATAGAGTCAAACCTCTCATTCAGTTTCTATCTGTAAATCACTAAATGTGTTTCTAGCAATAATAGTATCAGCAGTCACAAGCTGTTTCAACAATCCATTTATATTTGATTAAACTTACAAAGTATAAGCCCCAAGTCATAATTTTTGCCTTTTTGGTTCAAGGTATGGTCCATTTATTTAAATGCCTTTGGTAGTTTTGCCAGTTAATAATTGAAGAGGTCATTTTTTTATGAATTGCTTCTTGCTTTTCCATCCTATGCGTGTATTTAGTTTACACTGAAAGGATTTTTCAAATTTCTGAAGGGCTACCAGTAAGGCACAGCCACTACCAACTCTGTGTTTTAGCTGACAGGGAGGCTTTGAACTCATATTCTAAAACAGATGGAGACAATTTTCAAATTGTTGGAGGCAGGTACCTGTGTGCTGATCTCTGATTTGTTTGCTACTATGTGGTTCTGTAACTTTCATGTCATACCCTATCAATATCCACATGAAAGTTCTTGCTAGCAAGGCTCCATTACTTTAGAAGCTGCAATTAGCAAGCAAAGCCAAATCATGCTCTCTTGTTCATAAAACCTTTTTTTCCACCCAGGGCTTCTAAAACAATGCACTTCTATAACAATACCCTTAAAAGGAAGATGTAACATAAGTATTTTCTTTACAAACTAAATCAATGTTTATTAAAACACATTAACATTAAACATAATGCAAATTTTGTGGGGTTTTTGTTTTGTTTGCATTTTGGTGGGTTTTTTGTTTGTTTGGTTTGTTTTGTTTTCTTCCAGGGACAGGTATGGAGAAGGAGAAGAGAAAAGAAACAGTCCCTATTTTAATTGACTATGTCCTGTCTGATAGTAGCAAATACATAGTGAGAAGTCCTGCAAATACATTCAAAACATAGAAGATAATATGGGCTACCTTATTTCCTACATATATAGAAAGAGGGACCATACCTGGAACTTTAGCAGCCAAGTCATCAAAACTTCCTGCTGTGCGTCCTGTTACTTTAAAATAGGATTTATAAGGCAAAGTAATAGTTCTTGTAAATACGTCTCCTCAGCTACTTCAGTAAAACCACAGCTATGGTTGTGTCCTAGAAAGACCTTTGATTGTGTTAAGTTGCCATTTCTCATTTCCTTCTTTGGACATCCATGCTTCTGATTTTAATATACAATCAAAGAATATGAAACAAGCATGGCAACACTTCTCATTTGCCAGTAAATATTCCCTGTGAATAAGCTGAAACAATATACAAGTTCTTATATTTGGAACACTTAAGGATCAATGATCTTTCACTGGATTCTACTCCGTGTTATTCAAGAGTTCTGATACGTGATGATCTTTTTTCCTAAGGCTTTCATTTAACTCTGATATCCTGGCTTATTGTCAGAAAAGTTTTCTTTTCAATTTACTTTTCAAAGAAATTCTAGAGTTTATGGACATAATGAAATGCCAAAAATGTGACTTTGCAGATGAATACAGTTAAACATAGAATTAAAAATAATTTAAAAAAAGCAGACTGTAGTCAAAATTAAATTTCAGGCATATAAATAACTTTAAAAATGGTTTGGAACTGTCCAATATATATTTTCCTTTCACCAAAGCATTCAGGAATATATATTATAAAAAAAGTCCACAAAAGTGCATGGTAAAAGTATGAAATGATCACTGGTGCCTACCTAAAGTTCATCTTCCCTTTAACGACATATATACATCTTATTCATTCAAAAAAATGTTTTTATTTCCCACTTTTTATCAAGCACAATGGCTTTGGACTGTCTTTTGGTGTCCAGTTGACACACTGATATCTGCCAGACTTGAACCTTTGGTTTGGACAAAACATCTATACTATTGCCACTGACATTTGCAATGCAGCTGTCATCAGCTGCATCATATGGTATAAATGCAAGGAGCAGGAGGACGCTTCGAGAATCTGACAAGAGAATTGCAAAGCAGAAAAATAATTACACAGACTGTTGTGTAGGGATTTGTTATAGAAAGAGAGCAGAAATTCTCCAAGCTTAGTAATGGGCATATACACAATTGCCTGCATATATGTGGGTAACTGTTGTGAGCAATGCCTTGAGTAGGAGTGATGTCATCAAGAGAATCCCAGGGCAGTAAGCAAATCAGAGCTCTGACGGCCATTGCTGAGGAGATCCAGGAGATCTAATGCTTTGCTCACATGAGCGTGTGCAAATAAATAATACGTGGAGCCAATCCAAACATTACAAGTAGCTTTTAAATCCTTATAACATACCTGGCTCCAGTATTTGTGTAATCACAGTATTAACTCAAATGCCTTGTATACAATCTAGTGGCATATATTAACAGACAGTGTGATGGCAACTCATAATGCACTTTATTGCTTAAAACATTACAGACCAATTAAAATGCAGCTTTTACTCCAGCTTTGCAACCCATGACATTCGACTTTTTTTTAGAAGTGACACTTTGGGGTTTATCTAACATACTGTTAGAACAGTCACAGACAATCTAACTTTCTTGAAATATATTAATTTATGCTGCTGCTATAGAAGATCCAAATTAAATTACCCAGAGGGATTTTTAACTGCCATCCTAGGATGTACAAACTAAATTTTTTTTCCTAACCACAGGGACTGTTGAATTTTGTTTTGATAATGACAGATGTTACAAAGAAAAAATAGGAATTCTTAATGAGATTTTGGGTGCCATTATCCCAATTTCATATACTTACATATTTTCAAATTTGATAGTAGTAAAACAGTTTCCTTCATTATAAGATACTGCTTTTCTTATTATTTTAGATAAGTTTTCTATGTTGCATCAGATTCTTTCTTTAAGGTGCCCTAGTTCAGAGCATTTTACTTGAAGAATTGTAAAAATCTTTTAACTTGCAGTAATATACAATCCTAATACAGGGAGAAGCAGATGAATATGTGCTCTGAAGAAGGGAATTTATACAAATCACTGGCTAGGTACAATTTGTTCTCACTCTATAACCACACATAAAATAGTGACAGAAATGTGGTTGAATAAAATGACAAAGCATTCTATTTTGGTGCAACAATAGATAAACACTTTTTTTTTTTTTTTTTTTTTTTACTTAGAAGTGCAATTTCCTTTTACAAAAAGTTGAACACCTACATGGTATAGAAAGACAGGTGACAGGTGAATATTGAACAGACTGAACAATCGAATAAAAATAATCAAATAAATAAATTTGGATTATATTTAGAAATATAACAATGGAGATCTAGGTATCAAGGGGTTTTATTTTTTTTTTTATAACTGAATTCTTTTAAAATCTCATCCTTTACCTTTTATCCTTCCTTGCCCATTTCCATCTCTAGTTTACAAGGATTTTAAGAAACTCTGTTCATGTAATAGATTTCAAATGATAGATTTAGCCTGTCTGAATGCTCCCAAAAGTATTTGCAAATTCATAAAGCAAATGCTGAAGATTGTGTGGCTTTAAATTGAAATATATTCTTAGATTTGTACAGAATTTAGTTTGTGAAATCCTACCCAAACTGTGATGTCTATATGTTCATAAAACAGCGTGCTTCTAACTTCTGTCTGCCATGAAAATAGCTGTGTCCAAGTTACCTCAGGGGTGCAGATGTCACTTATCAGATGTATTGAGTTGTAGTCAAAGAGAAGTGAGAATGCTTAATCTTACATGCCTATAGCCAGTACACAGGTGCAAAAAATTAATACTTCTAAAGACCTATATATATGTCTTGAACACTGAACTCGCATGGCCTCCTTTTGAGTCAATAGATATCTATATGAACAAGGCTATATGTTCTGCTTGTCTCCTAAAAAGCTAGCAGCAAAATATTTGTTAAAACAATTCCAGATTTCTATCCATGTCCTCAAGTGCTATTTTCACTGCACAGCAGCTACTATATCCTATACAGAGAGTAGGAAAAAAGATCATAAACTAATGGAAGCCATTTAAGTAGTCCTCTGAATTATTAATAAATTAGATCTATGGAAGCTATTTAGAATGACTCATTAAGCTGATTAACTCCCTATTTCACAAGCAAATTTTGGGTATTCTAACAGAAAGGAAGGTAGGAACTAGTAGATAAATAATGATTATTAGAACAGCAGACATTTTTTGGAGCAATTGTCAAGCCAGAGAGAAAGAGTTACTTGAAAGCCTCAGGAAGGACTTTCAAAAATTTGTGTGACAGAAAATTAGTATGAACAAGTGAAAAAAAAAAAAAAAAAGATTACATAAAAAGCGTTCATCACAACGTAGTAAATAAGGAATGCTATCTAAATTTGTATGGGCCCTAAAATATAGCAGCCATAAATTAAAGCTACAGGTATATCAGTATCTCTGCTCAGGATTTAATACCAGTGCTTAAACACAGCAGATTAAAGTGTAATGTCTAGTGAATAAACTCACTGCATGCAAACTGAGTTACTGTCACCAAGGGATTCTTCACTTTTCATATTATGATTTGTGTTTGCCTGTGTAGTTTCAGCATTGTCTTACCATAGTGTTTATTACATTTTAATTGATTAAAGAAATAAACCTCATGCACAAAAAATCAGGATATATCTTTGCACACTTAATGAGATTTTCTAAACTACCTTCATCTCCTTTATCAATTTAAATGTGAACTGGCTGAAGAGGAATTAGCCATTTTATGGTGTACTGGAATTAAATTAAGTATGATTATTTGGTGATGTAAAATTAATGCATTTTAATCAGCTATTATTAGGGCATCTATTTACATGCAATTATTTTCCTTAAGTAGTAAATGCAGGATAAAGATGTAGCAGATGAAAATACTGCAAATAGCAATACTCTGTATTACAGAATAAATTTTCTTCTAATTTTGGAAAACTTCATTATTATAGCACCTGTTTTTTTATTTAAAAGACAATTATAGAAGAATCTAGAAAGCAAATATGAGTGTTAGAGAATCATGATGTTTTGCAGCCTGATTCATACAACAGCAGCTTTTCACGGGATAACGGGAATTCACGTTACACATTCTTTACATGGTCCGTGAAAGACCCTTAAAATCCTTCCCAAACCTTAAACATCATGCTGGGACTGACATACCTAAAACCAGTACTGCTATAATTACTGGAAACCAACACAAAACTAGCTTCATATGAACGATGCTGATATAGAGAATCTAAATCATGCTCTCACATAGTAGGAAGGACTATTCCTAAGAATTTGGAAGACTTACGGAGAGCTGAATAATTAGCCATTCAATTATTATAAAATGAGTCAGTAAATGTCATAGAATTATCTATGACTTTGGTGTGTCTCTATATATAATTTATTACACTCTTCTAATATGCCAGTATAATTTATTAGCCTTTTAAACCTTGCAAGTTAATATAGCCTAAATTATGAAGACCTGTAAGTTTTTTCTGATTTCTGTTTGATCATACAAAGAGCCAAGAGACCACAAAATGAAAAATCTCATTTGTTCATAAAGTCAGCTTTTAAAGGGTAAGCTGCTAAAGGTAAGTCAATACCTTTGCATTTTTTTTTGTGAATATGATATAATCTATAACGTAACCTATGAATCTAAGTTATAACTATTTTAAAATGAATCCAGAGTCTATAGCAGATGTAATCAGAATGAAAAAATACTGACTAGAAGAAAAAAAAGGAGTATTTTAGACTAGACAAAGCAAAGCTCATTAAAACAGTCCATGCTGAGAAAATCAGAGGCTTGAATCAATCAGTGAGTGCACATGTTGTACTGGACAGAGCTATAAATAGGGCTACCTATAGAAAAAGTGAGAATGAGCAGTAAAAATCCAACAGTACTGAGCACTTCTACTGAGAAGTTATTGCACAACTGTTGTTGGTTACAATTCCTGCTGTCTTTAAATCTCAAATTACATACCTCCAGTGCAAATGTCCTTCAAATTCAGAAGACAGATCATAGAGTCATCATATAATCATAGAATGCCTTGGGTTGGAATCAACCTCTAAAGATCATATAGTCTAACCCCTCTGTAGTAAGCAGGGACATCCTCAACTAGATCATGTTGCTCAGAGCCTCATCAAGCCCGACCTTGAATGTCTCCAGGGATGGGGCCTCTACCACCTCCCTGAGCAACATGTTCCAGTGTTCCACTACCCTCATAGTAAAGAACTTCTTCTAATCTAAATCTACCCTTCTCTAGTTTAAAACCATTGTCCCCCATCCTAACATTACATACCCTTGTAAACAGTCCCTCCCCAGCTTTCCTGTAGGCCCACTATAAGGTCTCGCCAGAGCCTTCTCTTCTCCAGGCTGAACAACCCCAACTCCCTCAGCCTGTCCTCATATGAGACGTGTTCCAGTCCTCTGATCATTTTCATGGCCCTCCTCTGGACCTGCTCCATCAGGTCCATGTCCTTCCTCTGTTGAGGGCTCCAGAGCTGGAGACAGTACTCCAGGTGAGGTCTCACCAGTACAGAGTGGCAGAATCACCTCTCTTGATCTGCTGGTCACACTTCTTTTGATGCAGCCCAGGATGCAATTGGCCTTTTGGCTGTAAGTGCGCATAGTTGGCTCATGTCCAGCTTCTCATCCACCAGAACCCACACGTCCTTTTCCACAGGGCTGCTTTCTATCACCTCATCCCCCAGCCTGTATTGATAATGAGGATCGTTCTTACCCATGTGCAGGACCTTGCACTTGGTCTTGTTGAACCCTCATGAGGTTCAGCTGGGCCCACTTCTCCAGCTTGTCCAGGTCCCTTTGGTATATCCATCTACCACACCACTCAACTTGGTGTCATCTTCAAGCTTTTTGATGGTGCACTCTATACCACTGTCTACATCACTGATGAACGTATTAAACAGTACTGGTCCCAGCACAGACCCCTGAGGGACACAGCTTGAGTCAGTAAACGTCATAAAATTATCTATAAGTCTATATATATAATTTACTACACTCTTGTAATATGTCAATACAATTTAGTAGCCTTTTAAGCCTTGCAAGTTAATATAAAGTAGTAGATGCAGAGAACTGGGTATGTGAATTGCCTAAGTATAGTTATTTAAAGTTGTGCAGAACACTTGCTCTCATATGTTCCTGTTTCTTCTTGGCCCCAGATCAAACATCCTGGCAGATCTGCTGGGACAGGTGTCCTTCCAGATTTCCTTGCAGCATGCCCAAAGAGAAAACTCATCCAGGCTGCGCCTCAAAATGCAATCAGGACATAATCAGGGTGCATGCTGGATCTAGAGACTGCTAGTAATGTCCACCAACTGCAGGATGGCTGATTATCTACATACCTTGATGGAGTTGATCATATAAATGTCCTACACAGTCAATGAACAAAGGCCACTCTTCAACTTTTCTTCTCTATTATTTATAGAGCAATCTAAGACTAATTTAGCCTAATGCATATTTCTTCCAAATGCATACTTATTTAGAAGAAAGTTTTTGCCATTTAAAAAATTATTTCAATGTTCCATTTAAGTACTAAAAAAATTCCAGTATTTATAATAATTTATACATTTCATGCTACGAAGAAAGTTAAGAACTCCAGCAGAGTTCAAATAAGCCTGGGAAGTCTTTTCTATTGATACTACCTTGGCTAGATTTTCAGATAATTTATCTTACTTCAGTTCTCTTAGCTACTAAATGATAAAACTGGTTTTCAAAGACAGTTGACTTTTTGTTTTTCTCCTTAAACTAAAACACCAATTCTATACTATTTGGATAAATAAAAAGCTTCACCTATTTTCAGCAGGGATTAATAAAAGGAAAGTTTGTGTCTTACAGAAGAGCAAACTCTGCAATCATAGAGGGGCCCCTCCAGCCACATTTACAAAAGAATCTCCGAATTATCATTATTGTCCCTGATGAGTACTGCTTTGCATTTCAGTTTCTGTTATTTATAGCACAATGCCTCAAGGAGTAAGTACAAACAACATATGGAGGATCTACCAACTCATGCGCAATACTTCAACTTGGTTTGTACTTCTATGGGGATTTAGATACTAATACTGAATTACTTTATTATTGGTCTGGAGCCCTCTGAAGGCAATCCCAAATTTTCAAACCATATGATCTTTATTTGAATGGGGCACAAACTCAGATCCTCTTGTTCAGTTGGTTAAGAAACGACACAACATTAAATATGTTTTACTAATACGTTTATGGAGACTTCCACACTATCTCAACCAGTACACAGACTGTGAACTTGACATAATTTTGCAACCAGGGCTGCATTCCCTGTTCAGTTCTTTTGCACTGCATTGATGGCACAAAGGAGGCAAAAAGACATTTTTTTCAGGGTTAGAAAAATGCTTCGAGCAACAACACAGTGACTATTATTTCTCCTTCTGAAAAAAGGCCTAGGGCGAAGGATCATGTCGTGGCTATTCCTACTCTTTCATAATTTCTTTCGTGCCACTAAACACAGACAAATGCAAAGTTAAGTATTTTTCTCTTGCATCAAATATGTAGCTGTCTCATTTAGGAAGAAAAGGTAAAGGGTGAGCAGGAAACAGGGGAAAAGCACATGAATGACTGCACCTGCTGAAACTCAGTGGCAGTCAAGCCTTGAGCCCTCTAGGTGATGAACACGAAGTGCTTCTCATGCTTGGGAAGCCCTGTGGCCAGCACAGGGTTAGATCCTCTGCTTTGCTTTAGACACTGGGGCAGGACAAGAAGAATTATGGCTGGTGGCCTCTGAGAAGCAATACTGGTAAGATTATAAACTGTTTAGGACAGGAATCTCTTCCTATTCTCAATAAAAAGTAAGTTAATACTCTCAGTTGAAGGCATGAAGTATATCCTGTCAAGGAGTTTATACTTTCTTGGACATTCCTTTAACAGCCAACAGCATTCACCAAATTTTTTCAAACATCAAATTTGTTTGAATGAAAACATGGCCTTTTCTGAAAAGCTATTTAATAAACATATTAATTTATCTTGCTACAGTAATTACCTTATATATACATGTACTCTTCAATTGTAAAAAAAAAGTTTCAAAACCCACATTTAGATACTATTACTTTTCAAAAAGAAAACGGAAGCAACCTTGAAACCTTTTTTTCGCCCACATTTTAAACAGGTAAAGGATGATATTCTCTAATATTGTGGTATTTCCCTCTCTCTATCTTCCCATAAAAAGTATGGTATCAGCAATACTAGATGCTATCTCGGCTGAAGGCTAATCTTTCCTCTAGGGCACTATAACTTCACTGTGGCTAATTTATAAAATGGAAGACGTACTCAGAAACTGTAAAAATATAATGTACTTAACCTTTTGCTCTTTCCCTCCTTCTCTCTCCCCATTCCTCACCCCAAAGCTTGGTCATGGGTTCAACAAGTTTTTGAACTTTTTTTTTTACTGAGGTCAGTAAAGCCTTTATTCATTATTAGCAATCATATTTTACAATTTGTCAACCATTTTATTCACTTTAAGAGAGGAACTTTTATTTGTTTCCCTAAGAAAATACTCTGATAGATAAATATTGAGGTTAACATGCTGCTGCTTAAATGCAGCTGTCTAACTGGTTTGTTCACGCACAGACAAAACTGTGGTTCTGATATGCATACTTGCATGTTTGTCCTTATGTTTCACCGTATGTCATTGCCTGCAATGGTGTTGAGCAATACAGCTGTCATATTAGTTGATAGGGTTGTTACTTCAGTACATCAAAGAAGTAGAATCTGACCTCCTTAAATTAACTATGGGTATTTTTATCATGTGGTATTTTGCAGGGATGTACACTGATTGTAAATATAGTGACTACCATAAACCAAACTAAAAATCCTAGAGAGACCATTTGTATAAACACCACTTAATACTGTCTCTGACAAACAAAATGGAACAGGTAACGCAAATTTTAAATAAGATTTCAGTGTCTGGAGAGAATTTATTTTGTAATTTGTTATATGGCTGTAAAAAACAACCAATAATACTTTTTTTCCTTGAAAACTCCATTTCTTGACATTATAACTTTATTTTTATGATAAATATATTTGAATGTTATATATATTCTAAAATACATGGGGTATGAAAACACAAGCTTTGTTTAAGAAATTCAGAAATGCTTCTCTCACTATATGAATAAATGACTTAGTAGTTAATTAGTAATTGTTTATTAATTTGTGGAATTCATTGCCACACATTGTTTTGGATGTCAGAACTGTAAATCCATCAGAGGCTATTAACATACACAAACTAGCGCAAGAAACCACAGATAAGAGGATATATCAGTTGAGCCGTCATTCTGCTACTTGCTCCCTCCCCAAGTATCAATTATGTTGTAGTGTTGAAGAAGTGCAACATGATTAAGAGCCTCATCTTCTTCACTACCTCCATTTCTATGTTCTTTATACTACTTGACTAAAAAAAAGATGTGAACCAACGGAAACAGTTTCTATCTTTCAAACACAAAATCAGCAAAATGAAATACTTAGTGTCCATAAGATTTTCTCTTTGTGGCAAAAAGTCTCTGATAAAAGCTATCAGGAAAGCCTATTTTTAAGCATCCTATACTGTCAATTAGACATTTATTTTTCTGTGAAGATTATTTAATAGAAGAGGGAACGTATGCCTATGTTACTAAAATTTGCAGAGCTCACCTTCAACTACTTTTTTTTCTTCTATATACATAATACTTGCATTTGTCTGTATTAAATGTGAATCTTAGTAGCACAACAGTGTGGTTTGACAAGAGCAGTAATAAGCACATGCTTAAATAGCTACATTTCTTTGCAAATTGCTTTTCCTCCAACAGTGGTCAAATTTAAACCTCTATACTCTGTTCTATAACATACTTCTTTTGTAATTTCAAAAAATATTTCCTAAGAACACTATTTAGTTTTAATGACTTTTTTTGCTGTTATATAAACATGTCTGCTAATAAGAATGTAATCTTTTAAAATCAAAACTGTAAGGTTAAAGCACTCGGAATACTGCATTTGAAGCAGAATTTTCAAAGCTAATAATTTATCTAAATTATAATGCTGTTTAATTGTGCTCCTTTACAGACAAGTTTAACCTTGCAAAGGAGAACTGCATCTTGGTGTTAGTATACAACCCTTAGCCCATTCTTTGAAATACAATGAGAGTCAGGAACAGTAGAAAAAAAATCAGTATAGTCCTACTCCCAGACTGAGATTCAGTTGTTCAAAGCAGAAAATACTCTCTTGCATGAAATCATTCTGCCAATATTTGATAGTGAATAAGAGTTTAAACACCAGAAAGAATGTAGTGTATTGTATCTAGCCATTAATAACACATTAGCACAGAGAACTACTTTGTCTAAAACTTAGGGTCTACTGATATTAATTGTAATATCTGTCCTTTATAATCAGTCAAGACTCTTCAAAACCAGATTCCGTTTGAGAAGAAAATGTCCCAAAGGGAAACAAAACCCCATGATATGGGAGTTAAGTGAAATATAAGAATGCTGTTTATTAATTTAAGATGCTTTGACTCAGACAGCTGGCCTGATAAGTACAGGAAGCTTGAAATCACATTTCTAATCAAATATTTTCTAGAAAGTTAGTTCAAATAATAGTATTCATTATCAGTTCAGAAACTGGAAGGAAACTGGCCAAATGGCAAGTCTTTATTGATGACACTTTTTACAAAGACTTTATTTTGTACTCAAACTATAACAAATTTACAAGGTTATTGATTTGATGTATGGAGGAAGACATTTTTCCAGCACTTTATCCTATTTTCAACCCTTCCCACTTTGAAAATGAAGAAAAAAAGAGTAATAGGATCCTATTTCAAAGAGCAGTCTCAGAAAAAAAAGAATATAATCTCTGCAGCTTGAATAAATCAATACATTATCTATCTACAGTTCTTAGTTTTTCAATATGTTAAAAAAATTATTGATACTTTTTGATACATCAAAACAAAAATGGCAATTTTTTCCTGTCTTTTTCCTGTCTTGGTGTGAGTCTTGCTCTTCTGCTGGGGAAATGTTTTAGGTCCTTCCTCAGGACAGGAGCTAACTCACACCTTCCAGCAGTTCTGCTGGTAAAAAGGCAGTCTCCAGTATGCAAACCTCAGAAGCGTTTGATAAAAAGATATCAGGTAGGAGAGCTGAATAAAGAGAACCCCTTTTGGACAGATAAAAATAATATAAAGTCTGGATTAAATTATTATTTTATATATATGTATTTTTTTTGTCTGCTTTTTCCTCTCTGATACACATGATGAGTATAAAGCAAAAAAAAATTAAAAACAAGGAAACAAGACTTTATGTTTCATTTTGATTGTTTACTTTGCAAACGAACCATAATTACATCACAACAGATTTATTGGGGCCAGAAAATCATTTCATTCAATTCTTAAATTCAGTAATAATATGAGAGCATACTAAACCTCATCTTTTTTTTTTTTTTTTTTTTAATATATATGTTAAGACTTAATTTGGAAAATTAGCCAGGCTTTTGAATGCTTTCAACTCATGTTACAGAAGCCATAACCCACAACTCCAAATCACAGTCAAATCCTGTTCACAGCTACTCCCTATCTGCACTCACATAAATCTGTCGATTCAAGTGGAAGCATTTAAGAATAATGGTTTTGTAGCTCAGCTATCTCAGTCCTTTGTTCTTGTTTCAACAGGGAGATGAGCCTATGAAAGCTATAAATTAAGCGACCCAAGTGGTTTGAAAGACAAACTGTAAATGGAAGTATGTTTTGAAAGTTGCACCATGAAACAATCATTTAACTAGAGGAGGAATTGTTTCATGTTTTCTCAATTACAAAGAGGAACAACAAAGAACTATGATCTAAATTTCACATATGTCAAGACTATACAATATCCTGTTTTTTTAAAGAACAGCAAATGATCCAAGATGCTCTCATGAGGTGAGATGCTCTAAGTTTTGTGCCAAGAGATTCCTTTTGGAGCATGTAAAGGCAAAAGGAAGGGTTAGGAGTCACAGTCATGACTCTTAAATTGTCAAGGGATGGAAAGTTTGGAGGTGATAGAAAGACAAAATAATTAGTTTACACCGTTCAATGTCCAAATAACATGTCAGATGAAAGGAGCTTCCAAACCTCCCTTTCCTCATCGACTTTGATTCCTTTATACTTTAGCAGTTCATAGAGAAACTTACAAGGAGAACTGTATACCTATTGACAGCTCAGATTTGAATTATTAAGGTGAACTGAAATGAAATGCCCTTGTTTCCTGCACCAGTGAACATCCCAAATGTGGCATCTCTTTTATTAGTGATGAAACTACTGTTTTGTTCTCTCCATTCCACAGTGTTCTGAATCTTCAAGATAGCAATTTCAATGGCAGCCAAGGACATTGAACACTTTGCATTTCAGAGACAAAGCTTTCGTTGTGATTGTTCACTGGTACTTCTACCCTGGAAAATTAGAATGCCACAACCCATACGAAAATTAATAAAATGCCTATTATAATACTGATGTATGCTGCTGCATATTCATTAATCTCATCTGCAATAGTGGAATATAAGATGACATAGGATAAAATAAAAAGTCTCAGGTCAGTCATTCATCTAACCAACAAAATTAATTAGAAATTTCTAAACTAGTAATGTAGGGAATATCACTCTAATGCTATTGTCTCCCTTGGAAAAAACCCAACCAAAACAAACAGCCTTAAGAAGATATTTGGTTTGCTATGAAATCATCACAAAATTTACCACTGTATCTATAACTTGAATTTATTATGAGAGTCTTGGTAGGAAACCATTCTGTTGCATCAACAGAACTTTCAAATTTTTTCTACACTAGTAAGTGCTTTTTGTATATCTCTACTGTTCTGCAAAGAAATAATACTTATGTACTCACTTTATCCTGCCAAAGTTTGGGGTATTGGAACAGATCAACAACACAATAGTCCAGGAATAATCTAACATGGAAAAAAAAAAAAAAAAGAAAACAAAACAAAACACAAAACCAGCAGCCACAAAGGTTATGGAATTAGGAAAAGAGAAAAAAACAAACCACAACAAACATATTTGGAAACTAGGACTTAGGTTATATCTGTTCCAACTGACTGAAACTATGCTCTGACATCTTGGAAGTTTCTCTTCTATACCCTTCTGATTTTATATGCAAAACACACAGCTTCAATAATTAGAGATTTTAGGGGAGAAAAAGGGCAAGAATTGATCCAATAACTCCAAACACACTGCTTTAGTGCTTAGCAGCATCTAAATGTATTTTTAAAGGATAATTCCAAGTACGATGTTTTACATACTGAATTCATGCAACTTGTACTATTGACCAGTGTGTGTTCTGTGTTATACACTTTCTTTTTTGAGACAATGTCGAATCGATAAATTGCACAGTCTTGTCTAAAACAGATTCATCATCACCATTGGGCTTTATCTGCTGGTAATCCAGCGGCCCCAGAATTTATTTTAACATGCCAGATCTCTGAGTGACTTCAAACAGTGCCTTTTTTCTAAAATCAAGTTGGAGATGTATTTTACTTTTTCCCTTCATAGTACTCTTTTTCTAACATCCCCTGGTCTCATCCAAAACACAAAAAGAATTCAAAGAACCAAAGAAAACCTAAAACTGTCATGAGTTGGGAGAAAGGATTCAGTCATGTATCTGTGACAAATGTGCCATAAATAAACATTTAATTAATTTAAAATTCCTTTCTTTGGGAACACAGAGAATTTTACAACCTTGGAAAAAGTTGCTGGTTTTCCCTAGTGGGCTTTTAAATCTTTTCTTTTGGGACTGAGAATCTTACGTTCATGAAAATGGGAGTGGGTATGAGACATTGATAAAGTAGGATACACTTGTTATTTAAAAAATGTGTTTCTCTGCTTTGTTTTTTTTTTTTTTAATTTACCATCTCTTAGCAAAATGTGAAGATGTAACAGACATGGTCAAGTGCAGAAACAGTACCTAGAATCCATTTTCAGCAAGTCAGCAATTTCATTCTTCCTATTTCAGCTCAACAGCAGTTAAATGAAACATTGTAACAAGTAATAGAAGAAGATACCTTTTTACATTTTTATCATTTCTGTCCTTCATGAAAAGTACTCATCACCCTCTAAGTCCCAAAGGGGATATCTAACTGACAGAGATTTGAAGAGCAAGCAGTTATTGCTCTTTAAAAGAAGGCTTTAACATAATCAAAAGTAGGGTGGGCTGCCAGTTTTCATGGCAATCCCAAATGGACAACATTCCATTACAAACTCCTCCCTCAGCGTTAAATACATACTGAACTGAAATAAAAGCCTTAGTTGTGCGACTTCAGGGACTGCACCTTGTTTGAAACTGGCAGAGCAGCTGCTCACGCCAGTGAGATTGGATCAAAGAAAATAGGATAAAAGGTACAGCCAATTACACCATTGCTCTTTCTAAGCTGTTCAATAAATCAGTATCTCTATACGTGTGGTATTTCAAGAATCTCTGTTTCAAACTATTTGTAAGAATTCATCCCCATTTAGTCCATATCTTAGAAGCCATTGAAGCAGTTGCTGCTGAAAACAACCCACTATGGCAGTAAAAACCCAGTTATAATACACATAAGAGACTTGGCAAAAATAACGTAGGATTTACTGGAAATTAATTTATCTATAACAACTTGATAAATGTAAGTATTTTGTAGCTGTTTTCATTTATTGGTTATACATTTTAATTTTATTTTAAATATAAAGTATCCTAAATTCTTCCAAGTAGAAATTAAGACAAACTCTATGTTAGTCCTTCCAGATTTAGTGAAGAAAGCTGGGTATTCTGGATTTTACCTGCAGCTGCTAAAATGCACAAAGGAGGCTGTATGCTCATGAAGCCAGCAGCTCCAATGTCACATTAGCAGTCAATTTTTTTCTAAGAGATCAAATTCCCTAATACTGTTCAAAAATGTAGACCACATGCTTTGCTTTTTGGTTGGGTTGGAGTTTTTTTTTGTTTTGGTTTGGGTTTTTTGAGTGTACTTTCAAACATTTTGTATAATATTAAGAATTTTTCTATTGGGACTCTTGAGTTTTATTGTCTGAGATAGCCTTGATGGACTGTTAACTGGACACTCCACAAAACTGGAGATTCCATTCACAATAAGAAGCAATAAAAGGATGAACTTAAGCACTTCTCTAGAAGAAAGAAAAAAACCCAAATAAAACATAGTCCAAGAATAATTATGAAGAAAGAAAAGGTATTGTTAACAATGACGAGATAGAAGGCCTCATCGACCCCATTTGTATTTTCTAAGTCCTAGACATTGCCCTACTGCTTTGACATCGATTCAACACACTGGTTTCAAAACCTTTCTTAATTGGTTTTTCCATTTAGCACAACAGCACATAAGACCATGACCTGAGTAGACGAATAACTTCTCAAAAAACTTATTTTGCACCTAACTCTCAGAAACTGTTCTTGCAACTTTTCTTTTTAAAAAGAAGTGTTTAATTTAAAACATTCCTTCCCTACAAATTTCTGCAAGAACATTAGGTGAAAATGGGACTATTACCATTCATCATTACATTCAACAAGAGTTCTAGTTGTAATAGAAACATTTTATGTCCTTTGACTTTCTCATAAAATAGTATTTATGGAGCTTATGCACACAGTACATTTGCTTTTTCCATTCATATTCTTTTATTGTCTACATTATTATAGTTTCTGAATACATAACGTACTGAAAAGATACAACAAAATTTTGCTGTACCTAGAAAAGAGGAAGAAAAGATAATTTATTCACCACAAAATTTAATTCATGCCTGTCTTTTGTTAACTGCTTCTATCAATTCCATATTGCAATTGAGACACCACACAAAATCTTCTATTTCAATGGCCCAGAAAATGGTAATTTTTGTTTTTAATTATAATAATTGCTTGTCTGTATCATTTTGGACAGTGCCATGCACTGATGAAGCTCTTCCCCATCCTAAAATAGAACCTTACAACAGGATATGGCAGTTTAAGAAAACTGACTGGAAAGAGAAGCTTATCAAGAGCCTGAAGGAATTTTCTGTTTCATTATGACTGTTTTGCACTTTATGATTAATTACTGGTGCTTATTTCTAGCCACTCTGTGTAGTGAAACCCAAACAATTTTGAAAAGGGTGGGGGGGGGGGAGGGGGGGAAGAAAAAGTCAGCAGTACTGTGTGAATATTACCAAATACTACCAATCCTACTTCCCAAATCAGCATATGGTAATCTTTCAGATGTTTAATTCCCTGATGTGTGGACAAAGGCTTTTTTCTGGTCCTTGAGGATGAAAGAGCTTTGTGCATTCTTTTAGTGGATGATGTTTCTCATACGCTTAAAGTTGATATTTTCTTTCAACATTAGATGGAGAACGGGACTTGCTTTGTGAATTGACTGTGAAAGTGCTACAGTGGTCATCCTACAGGCCACTGGAGTATCGAAGTCTCTGTGTTAAGATCGACATTTTATCATTTTCACATTGCTGACAGTCTACTATAAAGCTGAAAAGATACATTTTCAAAATGTTAACTTTTCAACCTGCGCTAGTCGGCTTATTGTCCTTAGACCATCATAGCTACAACATCACTACATAAAATATATATGAAATTTGGCTTTGCTTTCTGTTGGATGAATACTGCTAGATACATGAATTCAAATAAATGTGTTTGACTTGAGACGCCTGTTCAGCATTTGATGTCTGAAGAAAAAATGAATGCAATATTATCTTTCCTGTGGAAAGACAATGCATCAGCAAATATAGAGCTCCATAACATGAGCAGAAAATTTAATACTTAAACCCATTTGACTCTCTTCTTCACCAAAAGCCCATAATAGCACAGTAAGCATTCTGTTCTGTCTCTCCTCATTGGAACATTACTGAGCCAGGCCCATTTAACTGGAACAGGAAGGTGGTTTGGTTTTTTTCCCCTGAAAAACCTTCAGCCTCAGTGCACATGATAATCTGCCTTCATTCGAATTTTCTAACAGTAAGAGTCATTGAATTGATTCCACTGAATACACTGATACACTGAATTACAGCAGTGCAGTAGTGAATTATATTAGCATTTTAAATTGATCATATTATCTAGGAAGATAATAGCAACTCCTTGTTTACCAAATTCTTATTTGGGTAACTCTGAAAAGAAGAAGGAATCTTAAGATCCAAGGAAAAATTAAAATACTTATATTTATAGAGAAAATAAATTCCTCTCATATCCTTGACTGGAAAAAAATAATAGCTTTGTTTCAGACCTCTAATAAAAATTTTAAAACTTTGAGAAATTTGGAAACCTTCAAAGCTTAGTTGGCTTCAGATTCTTAGGGCAGGAAGAGTTATCAGGAATACCTGTGTTTAAAATCATCTGCTCCACCTTGTAGAACAGAAAAACAAAGAGACCTTCCCACAGGGGGGCATAATGTCTAAACATCTGCACACACACTAACTCAATTGCATGGGCTGCTATTGCATGCTATCAGGCAATAGAAATGTCACAAATGGAAACAGAATTCATGATTGGTTGGGGGGCAGATAGCAAGACAGAATACTTAATTACTTGCCAGAGTGAAAAAATATCAGAGTAATAAAACAGAACATGTAACTTCTCACCTTGCCTTTTCCATCATCGCAGCCAAAATTACTAACACATTTTCTACTGATCCTTCAAACAAATGAGAGATGTGCACTCCAGTTCACATCAGCTTCTTTCTCTGCTACAGAAAACTATCTTTTTTTAAACATTATCTAAAGATTCACAACGGTTACTAATGACCACTAATAGCAAAATGCCCACATACTGAAAATGCACCAAACCCCAACTGAACCAAAGTGAAATATTTTTAATGCTCTCATAAGAGACAGAGACTGGGCACATGTAATTTTTATTTAAGTTTTCCAATGGCAGCTTGGTGCTGCTGTCATTAAGATCTCAGCTCCTTCTTCATTCCCTCTCAAGTACTCCAGGAAAAGCTACGGCCATACAGAGTGAAAATGGGTATCGTGACACTTGAAAGGAGGTTCTGATTGTTCTTCAACTGCTCTGGACTAATCAACAGACAAACCAGATGTAATAGAGTATCCCAGTTGGATTTTGAATTTAGGGAATGTTTGTCACATAATCAGGAGTTTCTAGAAAATAAAACTTTGGGAAAACAACCATGAAAACATTATATCATGTGGGAAGCAGTTGAAGAGAGCAGAGGAAGCAGTACAGCTTTGCACAAAGTAGAAATGACACTATTCTTACTTGAAAATTAGAGTCCGTAATAAATTTGTAAACAAAAGGATTTAAGAGCGTTCATTTGAAAACAATTTTTATCACGTATAGCTCCACAACAGCTGTAAATATTCCAAGTAAGCAACAATGAAGTAGCAAAAGTAATTCCAAGGTTTTAGTGGTTTAAAAATGTAGCACGTCTAAACAGAACATTTTAATACTGAAGTGGAAAATGGCCATTTATACTTTAATATCCAAAGCAGCCAAATCTATCAGAAATCTTTCATCCCAATTAATCATGAAGATGAATACTCTGCACTAACAATTTGCCAGGTTTACTGAGAGGACTTGAGCACTTAAGGCTCTAAGGAAGCTTATGTGAGAGTAGAATCAGAACTGTTCCAGCTGGAAAAGACCTGTAAGATTATCAAATCCAACCATTAGCATAACACTGCCAATCCTACAACCAAACCATACCCCTCAGCATTACATCTATATGTCTTCTAAATACCTCCAGGGATGGGGACTCCAGTACCTCCCTGGGCAGCCTGTTCCACTGCTTAGCAACCCATTCAGTGAAAAAGTTTTTCCTAATGTCCAATCTAAACCTCCCCTGGCATAACTTGAGGCTGTTTCCTCTTACCATATCACTTGCTCCATGGGAGAAGAGACTGGCTCCCACCTGGCTCCAACCTCCTTTCAGGGAGTTGTTGAGAGTGAGGTGCTCTGCCCTTATCTTTTCTCCAAGATAAACAACACCAAGTCCCTCAGCCGCTCCTCAGAAGACTTGTGCCTTACACCCTTCACCAGCTTTACTGCCTTTCTTTGGACGTGCTCCAGCACCATAATGTCTTTCTTGTAATGAGGAGCCCAAAATTGAACACAGTACTCGAGGTGTGGCCTCACAGTGCCATGTACAGGGGCATAATCATTTCCCTAGTCCTGCTGGCCACACTAGTGCGGACAGAAGCTAGGATGCTGTTGACCTTCTTGGCCACCTAGACACAAGCTGGCTCATCTTCAACCCACCTGTTGATCAACACCCCCAGGTCCTTTTCCACCAGACAAGTTTCCCGTCACTCCTCTGCAAGCCTGGAGTGTTGCAGGGGGTTGTTGTGACCCAAGTGCAGAACGTGGCACTTGGCCTTGTTGAACTTCATGCCACTGGCTTCAGCCCATCAATCCAGCCTGTCCAGGTCCCTATGAAGAGCCTCCCTACCCTCAAGCATAGCTACACTCCTGCCCAGCTTTTTATCATCCACAGCTTACTGAGGGTGTCTCAATCCCCTCATCCAGATCACTGATAAAGACATTAAACAGAACAGGCCTCAGTACTAAGCCCTGGGGTACACTGGACACCGGTACTCAGAGTACTTGGAATAGATAAACCATTGCAAAAGCCATTGGGGTGTATCAGCTGAAAAGGTACTTGAGGATGCCTGGATGGGATTTGTCTTTTCCATTGCAAAAACATCTGCAACTCAGCTAGTTGTAAGTACCTTCTCAAGTCCTTCTCCTTAACAGCATTCTGAAAGAATGCTAAAAAAATTTAATTCTGGGATCCATTCTAGATCCTGGAGGTCCATCTTCCTCTATTTCCAGTTAAAACTCTAGGTAATTGTTCTTGTGTTAAATGAAAACACAAATAGGTTTCATTCACTAGAGGAAGGGTAATAATTTACTTATCGGCTTTTAAGAAAATTGTTCAGCGTAACAAAAAGTGAAATTTTTTTTCTAGTCTTTGCATTTTAATACCAGTTAGTGATTATTTATTTCACTGGATGTTAAATACTAGAAAATTAAATGTTTGGGTTTTCACAGAACAATTCATCCTGATGGCAGCTCTTCCATGGGACATTTCTCCACACTCAGAATCAAGACTTTGACTTTGTTTCATTTATTCTTCTAATACTATACAAGAGGAAAAGGTGAAACAAAAGTAAAGGCAACTTCATTAAATGCTTACAAATCCATCCTGGAAAAAAAATTAAATTTTCTTTGTCACTTATTGTCTATCAGACTGAGAATCTTTTTGTCATTTCCTAGCTGTCACATCAAACTCTATTTGACTAAAATAAGCCTTTAGAATCAAATGTTGATACACAGTATGATATCTTCTGGTACTTATACATCATTGGGCTACAGTTCCCTTTTCTTTTGAACAAGCTTTCATGCCTTGCTGACATGTGAGTTGATCACAGTCACTGATCACAGTCATCTTTCTTTGTTAACCATAGATATTAATGCAGCAGTATATATGCAGTATATATGCAGCAGTATATAAATATGAGAGATGAGACATGCATGCTTTATAAGTCTACCACCTATTTGTTTTAATTTCACTGGATAATCTCCTTCTTGTCATAATCATCCAAAGACATGAATCTCAAACAGTGATCCTGACTAAGAGCCCATCTGCTTCACTATTCTGTTTTCAGCACAGTTGAGAGGTGCTTAGGGTAAAGTAAAACCACAAACATACATGACTGCTTTCCTTCCATATTCACCTAGCCTTCAATGACTTCCAGCTTTGAATTTTTAACTATTCACTTCAATTTTTAATTTAATGTCTTATTGTTAATTAATCATTTGAACTGTTAATTCTGTGACAAGTACCACTTAGCTTGTTAATTCTTGTTTATAATTCATATATGATAAATAATCCTTAACTCCTACTTATCAGTAATATTTAGTAGCAGATTCTTTATAATGTCAAATATCTGAGTACTTTATAATAATTTTTAAAAATAAAAATATTAAGTTATTTTGATTAGTGGAGTGTCTCCTATCAAAGTTCTGATCTCATTATTTTTAATTTGATTTGGAATTTATTTTGAAGCTCTAGATGTTAACTATAACCGTTAAAAAAAAAAAACAAACAAGCCAAACAAATAAAAACCCCAACAAACCAAGAGTTTTGATTTAAACTTATTAGAAGTGGTTCCAGTATCCCTTTTTAGGTGCTTTATCTTAACTTGGTAGAAAACATTGGTAGTTCAGGCTTAGCAGTGTTGATGTGAACCTTAACCATTAGATTGGTTAGTAAGATGCAGAAAACTGTGTTGAATAAAATAAGCAATTTTCAACTTTGGAATTATTTGGACATCAGTGTTGTTCACTGTTAGAAATACAACTAACCATTGAGAGGTAAACTCTAACTACTAACTCATAAGTAATGTAGGAGGTTAAACACAGCTGGTGGTGCTCCATTAATTCTGTAGAACTTCTAATGCTTCTCGCTTGCACATTTCAAGTCAAAAAAAGCTTTCATTTTCACATACTTTCTCCTTGCATTCACTAACACTGCTGTTCAACTTGTACTCCAAGTAATTTCTATACTGTACCTCAATTTATCCCATAGTTTTGTTTTACTCCGGAGAGAGGTAAATTTCTACCACAGCAGTCATTCTAAATTTAGATTTTTAAATTAAAAAAAAATAAAAAATGTTTGTGAAGTATTTGAGGCTGCATTCATAACAGGAAAGTAACTTTTTCATTATACAAAGTCTTAGAGCCTCGCTTCTGGCAAGTGTCTCAATTCCAGTAGTATGTTTGGTTTACCTCTAGTTTAGCTACACAATCACATCTAAACCTTAAACAGATCATCTAATTTTAGTATACATGTGCAAAAGATTCAATTTCATTTGTTCTGGCCAGGCAGAGCAAACAGCAAACCTCAAAAGTTACTGGGAATGAAAAGGTAACCAAAATTACATACATTCTGGGGAAAAAAAAAAAAATCATGAAGACTAAAATATTTCTCTAATGTCTTTAATTCTAAATAAAGTTGTTGGTTTTTTACCCCACCATAAATCATGTACCCTGACTATATTATGCAATTTGCTTTTATCACTGTCTAGATGATGTCTATCAAAGAACTACTAAAGACAGGTAATGAATTTGTAATCATTCCTAACAATAAAACCATTCATTCTTAAAAATCGTAATTCTCCACAGTAATTCATTACTTCATTTTTCTGGGAAATTTTTGTTCACGAGGTCAGATTTTGGACAAGAGTGAGAGTCATGGCTGTATTGAAGGATAATAGAGAGAAATTTGTGGCTCAAGTTTTCAAAGAGTCAGCTGCTGCTGTGCAATGTACAAGCAGTCAGCCTGAATATATAGAGTTATTGAGCCCTTTTGTATATGTGTGTGTATATATACATATAAATAATATATAAAATGAGCCCATTTCAAGTCTGGTATGCCTCTGCAGAGTTAAGTGGGTGTCTGGGATAATTGGTGTGTGCAAATTGTTAGAATTTTTGAAAGGCATAGCAATAAAGTCACTGCTGTGTACTAGGATTTCTGCGTACACAAAGGCTAAATAAACCAACTAACCTCTAAAATCAAAACCTATTTAAATCCATTTTCTTTGATGAGGAATCTTCCCAAGACTGCTACATCACAGAAAGAGCACAGGAGCCAAAGCCATAAGAAAAATCAGAAGCAGCCTAGGCCATCCTCATTATGTGAATTCTTTTCAAGTGCTAAAAAAACCCCAGAGCAGTGTTCATACATAGAACAGGGGTGTTTTAGTTTGCTTGCTATTTTGGCTTTCATTGTTTTTTTGGGTTTCTTTAAACATTAACATAAAATATACCATGCAAAGCTATGCGCTAGCTGGGTTAATAGCCCTTTTCTTGTCATCCTAAATATAGTTTTCAGTCAAGTGCACAGAGATGGATTTTGTGAAGTTACAGAACTGGTGTTCACAATAACAGTTCATGCCAGTCTGCCACCTGGAATGAAGGCATTCAATAAATGCTTGCAGCATGTTTATTACTGGCTCTATTTATTGCTAGATATTTTGCAAATATTTTATTGGCAAATCTTTCTTAAATAAGTTGCTTAACTCTGATCCAAGGCAAATGGAAATTATTCATACCTAAGGCAAAAATGTCTAAATGTTCTCAAGAGAGGAAGAATAACCCTTTACTTGAAGTAGTCTCTACAGACTAATTGGCTTGCTTTCCCCAAACAGGTTTATTTTTTTTTCCCTCTCTTATGCTTTACTCCTACCATTTAATCAATTAAAAGAACCTTTGAGAAGTAAAGGTCATTGAGCCCACTCCTGTCCAAGCCCTTGCGCAAAGGGATGTTGTGACTTACTGATATTTGAAATCTAGGCTGTGATACGGATATTTGTCCTTGTTGTCTGGTTTAGCACTATAACAGTATTTTATTAGAGACAGCAGCCTTCCACAGCATGGTGCTAGCTTTCAGTTATTACCCAGCTGTATCAGCTGTGAACTGGTGACCTAGAAGTAAAAAGCTTCAAACCCATTCCCAATTGCATGAGCTTTCCAGACTTCCAGCACTGTTAGCACTCACCTTTACAGACAGCAGATTAAGCTCAGTTTTAGTACCTTACCATCTGGCGCTGCGTTATGTAATGGTTGAGCTTTCAATTTCACTTTGATCAAAATAAAACAGATAATAAAATTCACTACAAACATCATGCTTTACACATATCATCCCAAATAGCCAATTGAAAAACATATATTTGTTGCCTAGATCACATGAAAAATCTACTGCCTGAAAAAGTTACTGTGTTCCCTGAAATTTTACCTGTAAAAGCCACTGAAGTACTAAAAAGATGCACCTTTAATCAAAATATAAAGAGTTATAATTATTACCACAGAAAGCAATGACTTTATGATGACAATTAGCAATAATGACAATTAGCAATAATTACTTTTTACAGTCCTATTATTTAAGATTTTATTTACTGATGACTAGTCTATGGAAAAACTTACTGCACATTTTAATTACTTTAGAAGCTATTATTATTAGACTTCTACATAAAAAAATATCAGGTGAATTATTTTAAATCATTACTTAATAAAAAAATAGATCTTTTACAATAACTCACCAGAATATATAAAAATTACTGTTTCTATTTACCACCTCCCTTTTAAAGTAGTATACATTTCTGTTGTTAATAATTAGCTGTAATTATTAAATCAGATGTATTGTTGATCAAAGTAGCTAGAATATAAAAATACTACAGAAATATAACAGAATTATATGGTTAAGTGACACCAGTTCACAGTCCAACACCAGGCATGGACTGTTTTATTTCTCCTTGCTTTTAGGATAACTGGGGGGGGGGAGGGAGGGGATAATTACAACCATCATGAATGACATTGATATTTTAAAGCCCAAAATGCTGATTCACTTTCTTTTTTAAGCTTATTTTTAAGAGTGTGTGCGTATCAGAACTGTGATTTTCCTCCAGAGATTATTTTTCAGAGTGGCTGAAGGGGAGAAAGAATTGGCTGATAGCAAGCACTTCATTATCTGCCTAAGTCTAATAAATAAATAAATCTTTAAAGAACTTCTGCACGTGCAATTTTCTGTGGGATGGTCTGTGTTCACTCTATCTTCATGAGAAGCCAGTGATACCCAGTAATTCTGTATGCAGAAGAGAGAGATGCTGCAAAGAGGTAGATGCTGACAGGCTGTTTATCCACAAAATATGATTTATTTTGTGCAACGGTCAAACCTGATGCAAATGAAACATAGGAAAAAAAAAAATAATGAAAGATTTTGTCATTCACTGCATAGAATTAAGATTTTTCCATGCATATATAGTGTCCAACAGGGACCAATGCAAAAAGTCTGGTTTTCTGTTCTACATGAGCAGTTACTACTGGATGAAAGGCAGACCTCATGTATTATAGCAAACAAGATTCTCATTCTGTAGAAGTGCAGCAGGGTCAAATTCAGAGAGGTACATGTAGATCCATATGACGCACTGAACACACAGAGATGAGAACAGGACCCAGCTAAATGGCACTGGAGCCCTGTGTTCTCTGATAGCAAGCTGAAAAATATATGATGTATGGAAGTCTCTCACAAAGGTGAGATGAAACACAGCAAAGACTCAGGTAATAAACATGACTAACAAAAGGAACACAAAGTAAGGTACATACTAACAACTTTCTTACCTTTCTTTATGTTCTGTGTGCAGTTTACGCTCATCCAAGATTACCATATTTATCTGCATCAGTCTAAGGTAAATAAACTTCACTTTGCAAATCCATTTAGTGCTTGTTGCATGAATTTCAGTGTATAAATTATTACTTTCACAAAGTACTAAAAAATAAAACATGTCTGTTCTAATTCAATCTGCACACATCATCATCTCTAATTCAAAAATGCTAATACTTTCTTCATAAATTCCTCTCATGTCATTGCAACATACTTTTCATGTTTGTAAGTCCACTTTCTTTTTAAGTATTTTCTTTTAAAGAGGAATAAAGCCTCAGTAAGATCACAAAATACTGAAGGAAAACAGATGTCTTCACAATAATAATCTAGATTGCCAATAGAAGTGAATTTAATTTGGGGCTAAGAAACCGTGATTTCCCTTGCATGTTAATCCAAAATATTTTTCACCTTTGAAGCAACTTTTCCAAGTCAGATTAATAATACTTAAAGATATTTTGGAGATAGATTAATATTGTGTGAACGAACAAAATATTTGCTGTAAGTCAGTTTCCTAAGGCCATATTCATCGAAGGCTGAATAGTTATGGACAGCTTCTCAGGGTGAAGAGCATCATGGTGAATTTTAACTTGACCTTCTTGTGTGATGAGTGGTTTGGGGCTTTTTTTTTTTTTTTTTTTTTTTTTGATAGCAAGCTTCAGACATCACCTCCATTTATCAAAATTTAAGCACCTAGAAAGACTAAAATAGTATGCTTGATGTACTTCATCAATATGGTCTTTAATGTATCTGCTACAAGACAGCGTAAAATTTTTTGATGATGCTAAACTTTTGCCTGCTACAGGAGGAAAAAACCTGATATACTATGTCTCTTAAAAGCAAAATGAAAGACAAGAGTTTTTAATGATACAGTTTCTTGATACAAATCCTTCCTGAGGGTCTCCTCTAATCCATTACTCTGCATCAGTTTAAGCTCTCCTCTTTTAATCTTTTCCTTAATAAAAAGTACTTGTCATAGGAATACATTTGAAACAAACTTATGTTCAAATATATTTCAGGCTTTAATACTGATCAACGCATTCAGATTGCAAATAATACTGAGATTATACTATATTATAAAATAACAATTTGTTATAAAATTATGCTTTAAATTTTCATGTACTCTTTGTACAACCATGTACAACTGGCTTAACAGAAAAAAATGCCATAGACATTTTCCAAACTGCTTTACTGTCCTTTAACCTTTTAACACTGTCATCACAGGGGTTTTTTATCCATCTCAGAGAAAGTGGATTCAGATCTGAGTTTTCAAAAGAATTCCATCTCCTATGTGACATGAAAATATACTACTTTTTGAACAGCCAGGATTTATCACTTCTCCAGAATCAGTAGACTTATCTAAGTTTTGGTGCATTTCATAACACACCTGTAAGAAGTCCTATTATTTCTAATGACTTTCAAGAATGTCAGATGTGTGTAGGAATCACCCAACACACATTATTGAAGAGCTTCCCCACACAGTTATTTTCACAACAGCTTGTACTTCAGTACAGATTCCCTACATACCAACTCTGAGAAGACATCTTCTAAAAAAAATTTCTTTTAAACAAAATGCTAACAGTAGTTCTTGGAAATGAACCATTTGGTGTTATGTCAAAGTAACTTCATCCACCCAACCCTTTTATCACTTTTGCACTGGCTAATTATTCCTGTTGTAAGTTAACTGGCCAATTATGCATGACAGGGTATCTTAACAATAAAACATTTATTCTTGGTTTTGTTGTTGTTGCATGATATTTGTTAGTAATTTGTATGAGTTTCTGTGAGTCTATGGCATTCTGTAATATATTTAATAAACATTATCTATTAATAATTTGACAGACATTAGTATGAATCACGAGACTAGAAACAACCTGAAGAATTTCTGTCTCCCTGATCCAGGGAAAATGCTTCTCTGCTTCTGCCATTCATGGCAAATATCTTGGTCAGTCCAGACATTGTTCAGTGGCTTCTAATGAGAAAGGCTTCACATATTTAGTTTTCCTACTACCCGTGCCATTAAAATGTTTTTTTCTAATTCTATATTAAAACTTTGCTACTCCATGACTACAGGAAAGACATGGCACCTTTCTTCTTTACAGCAGGCCTGTTACATGATGGAGACTGCTGTATACTTCTTTATGTTTAATTCAAGTTAAACAGTGCAAACTATTCCTCTTAGTAAGATCATGTAGATATCACTGATTACCATTTCTTTTCTATGGAGTAATTGCGAACTGCTATGCCCTGTCAGAAATCTGTGCCACAGTAGAGAGACTGCTTCACTATGATACTTGTCTTTTTTTTTTTTTTTTTTTTTAATAATCTCCTAATGGTGTTGTTATACACTATAACCAGCTATATAGCACTCAGTGAAGAAAGCTTATTTACGAAGTCAGCCAGGGCCACAGTTTTTAGGAGATCAGACTATGGAAAACACGAGCACTAGGATTGAGTACTGACTGTCACTTGTGCTAGGGGATTCCACTTCACTACTATTTGGTATTTATCTGTACTTAGAGCCAAAGAAGCAGCTCTCTGGCAAAGGTTCAATGCACAGCACTGGAAAATCTCACGCTGACCTAAGGAGAGCATTGGCCTAACTGCACTGTCACATGCAATACTTTAACCCTAAACAGTTTTTTTCTGTAACAACTGATGTTCTAGCAAGAAGGTACAAGCTGCAGCGACCTCATCTTTCTGATTACGTTTTGAACTCACGCAGTGTTCTGCAAAACTGATGCCTCCATACTGGCAATATATTGGCATGGAATTCAATGTTTTAAATATTATTTTAATTGAAAAAAAAAATCTTACTATCTTCCCAATTCTCACATTAAGACACAACGTCTCTGCTACAACAAAACAGATGATAGGAGACTTTGAACTTGTCCAAATTGGTAATACCACTAGAGCTGGCCCATAGATTTTTACTATCTTTGAGGGAAACATAAGAAAGGTTTGTACAAGAACGACAGGTTTCCAAAACTAAGAGAAAAAGTAACAATAGCTTACACAATTTGAAATGTAATGGGACAACTCGGTGAGTTATATTACATAATCATGTAATACCAAAACAAAAAGTTTATGACAATGATTTAACAGGGCACATAATTCCAGATTTTTCAGAACCTACATGAATTCTGAAGCATTAAAATTGCTATATCCGATTTTATCTTCTGGAAAACAAAGTAAGAAAGGAAAAGGATCTGTCCTAAAATAAAGATACTGCTATGCCTATTGCGTGAATACTCTGTAAGTACTTAGACGCTGGTGTTGCATCATCTGATGAAAAAAGGACTTGTTTTTGAATAGCCATGCCAAGGTTTTATATTCCAGTAGAAAAACCTAGCTCTCTTTTAAAAAAGAATTTGCCAAACTTCCTAGTGAATTTGAATCAACGGTTTAATAAAAGGCATCTGAACCCTGAAAAGCAAATTTGTTTGGATGTACTCAACTTAATAGAGGCTCAAGTGACCCATAAAATTTTCTTCATTAGACTCACTGACATAATTTAAGACACTTCATCCAAATAAATTGTATGTCAAGCACAATTTGTTTTGTACCCATATAAAAAGTCCAGTCAGCAGAAGTTCAAATGGGATTTAATAGAATGAGTAAAGTACATTAATGATGGCTGGCAATAAAACCTTCAGCAAGCATATTTCTTAACCTTAGAAAGAGATACCTATCCATCAGTAGGAAAACAGATACTGCTCTTTTCAGCATGTACTGATATATTCATCCCAACAACCTTTAGTGAAATTTCAAGGAGGGTCCTGTTTCACATTAAAACAAAACCCAAAGCCATCTTACAGGGATTGTTTCCGTTGGTTGTTTTTTCCACTGAGTAAACCAGAAAGAAGGAAACACAGGAAAGCTAGTGGTTGATGCATCCACATAATATGAAAGAGATGTAGTTAAAGTCCTGCTTTTCTGTTCCTCATATCTGAGAAGCATGATCTTTGTAGACTTAGCTCATGGTTTCTCAGCAATGTTGGCAGAATTTAACTTTTTCTTTTGTCAGGATTTTGTTTGTGCTTTGAAGGGGGTAAAAATTCAGTTTTGCAGAAATGGCAGAGCTGATCCTAAAGGATAAAAGACCTGGATCAGTAGCTAGAAGAAAGGAAAGGCTGAGAAGTCAGAGGGATTTCAAAATGCTTTCAGTAGAAAAGAGGATTTGCCCCTCTTGCACATCCAACCACCCCATGGGAACATGTTTGCTTTCTTTTCTCTGGTCTCTCTGCTAGTCCCGTGCAGTTAGTGGGTAACTCTCCCAATTCCAGCAACCTTACCACCCTGCCTGTCATTGCCTTACTTGCTGTCTCACTCCCATGGGGGCTTTACACACATTTTATGAACATATAATTTTACGTGCCCTGTAGATGCATATTTACTGAGCTATTAATTATACTTCAGATGTACAACCATATCTTTAATCTTGTCTTTTCAGTTTCAGGTTGTGCTCTAACTCTAAAAAACCTAACACCCAGGGCATGTTCAAAAGTAAACATCATATTTACTGCAGTGAATTTACTGAGGACTGCTTTTTCCAGGATAATACTAACAACTATCAAAGTGATTTGGGAAAGATTTGTGACCAGCTCCTCCTGATCTCACACATTATAAAAAGATGAGGAACAAAACATTTTTTCTTTGTCTGTTATCAGTACTAAACAGAGTGAGAAGGGGAAATAGAAGCCAGGGGCAAGTGGAATTGTTGCTTCCCTGGACATAAACAGAACTCCTGAATGAAATACAGAATACTCTAACATTATTTTAGAAAGTTCTCTTATCTCTTGTTCTCTGTCATTGCAGTAAAAGCACTGGCAGATTTAATAATTTTGGACAAAGCTTATCTTTTTCTACATGCTTCTATTCCCATGTGCTCTCTCAAGAATAATTATGCAAACTTCTGGGAAACTTTTATTAAAACGCTGTTAAATCACATAAGTATTTGTGAGGACCACTTCACTGACCAGCTTCGGCCTTGGAGTGTCTCCACAGACGCTAAGACTGAAGGACTCTGCCTGAGATTGTCTCAGTATCCAGTGTTTTAATAAAATGACAGCTTTTAGTGGAAGGTCTGAGAGCGCTATAAGGACTTGGGCTATAGGATTCATTTTTTGCAAGATGACGTAGATCCTGTTGCAGTAACTGAGACTTACTACCTATCTTTTGTCCTCTTCTCCTGAAATTCCATGCTGGACCTCAAAAATACTTTCCTGGCAACAAAACTAATACATTTCTGTGAAGAGTTTCCTTTTAGGGAAATATGAGTTTCCATGATAAAATATTCAGACTTCTTTATGCTACACATATGTTTGCTTATTTAGTTATTTTAACACTTGGCATTCAAACATTCATCTTCAATCTACAACTCTGCTAATGCAGAAAAAACCTACATAATAAATGCATTTTATCTTAATGCAACAACCTTTGAGATAAAGGAAACACATCTCAGATATGCGCATTCTTATCAAGTTGGTCCATAACATCTCCATATCTTACATATGTTTTGTTGCCAGTGACAAAACTTAAAAAAAAAGCTACGAAGTGAATATCTGTGAATTTTCCCTACTAAAGTTGCTCCAGTTTTTGGGAAAGGCTAGGACTATCATAAAGACTTTTTTTAGTGGAAATGCTGAGCTCTTTGGGATTAGTCTGAATTGAAGAAACGTGGTCAAAAGACAGACTTTTAGCCCTGATTTTGAAGCCTTCAAATGCTGTAGGCTTCACATGAATACATGCAAGACTGAGCTTATTTAGCCCACCGTTGAGATGTAGGAAAAGTCTGCGTATCTTGAGTCATGAGGATATATACAATTTTGTCTGTGCGCACTGTAAAAAGTAAATTTTATGCTCTCACTCAGATTCATATTTCAAGCTTGGCAAGAAAATTAACTTTTCTGTGCGTCTTCATATTAGTCCTTCAGGGTCTAGCTAGTCTGGAATTCTTTAGCAATTATGTGTCTAAGAGATTAATTAGGAAGAAAAAACACTTCTTCCATAATGAAACCAAAATAAAAACATAAATACAAACCCCTCCTTTAAAAAAAAAAACAAAAACATATATATATCTATATATATAAAATTGGAAACATAGTAATGTTTTCTACATAGCCAGTTGGAATCAGTGGAATTCTTTCCTCTCTGTTTGTTACATGTCTGCATGTTCCCACGCAGGCATAAACCAGATTTGGCTGTCTCACGAAAAAGCATTTCTCCATTTGAGCCTCAGTATGCCTTTATTTTTAAGCTGCTGTCAAATTGCAGACCATGAACTAATTGTAAATCTCTCAGTGTAGTGACTCTTTTGAAAAGAATGGGTAGTACAAAATGTTTATGTATTCCATATCAAGACAAGAAATTGAGACTTTCTTGGATTATTCTTTTTCCCCAGTGGAAATATAAACGCTAAAAAGAATGCTAATTATAAGATTGTGTGGTCCAACAGAAAACTGTGTAACTAGGCAACATGAAGCAAAATACACTTCATAATTGTGGTACTGTACACATTTAAAACACATAATTGATTCCAATACTTGCACATCTTCAATTAAATAAACATTCAGAAAACAATTCTCAGCCTCACTATTAACAACAAAATGGCAATTACAATACACTTTCTAGAGAAGATCATAAGTTTTAGAATAAGAGACAAAATTTTACATAGACAAAAATAGAGTTGGAAAAGTAAAAATATAATTTCTTAGGTTTGTCCCAAGATACTTAGGGATACATAGGGATTAAAAGGGAAAAATACTTAGAAGTGGAAATGAAAAAGGTGAAGGATTCATTTGTTTGGTGGGTAGATATAGCACATGACAGTACAACAAATTATATCATTGTATCCAGAGAAGGTCAACTGCATATTCTTTACCTTTTCTCACAAAAGAAGAATATAAGAAAAATAAAAATAAAACACAATTATCAATTCAAAAAAAAATTCATTTATAATTCTAAGCATGCTACAAAATCCCTGGGGTTTAAGGCCAAGTGTACAATAGCTTTAAAAATTACCATATACTTACACATACATGCAGAATTTCATACTTAAAGTATCCAAAGATACTCTAGGTTAGATATAAAATTATGAGGAATTTAAATTGACACGCTTCATGAGCACAAGACTTGTACTAATTGCTATGGTTAGGAAAAAAATTGACCTGGGAGACAGTAATTTCACTTAATCCATTACTAAGTTTTATACTCTTAGTCTCTCAGGTATCTGATACTGGACAAACTATAAGAGTATATAGATCAATAGTCTGCTGTAATATAAAGCTTATATTCCTAAAGAAAATTAGTTCTAAATGATCCTGATATTCAACTTATCAAGTAATCATTCTTGTTAAAACAAAAGAACAATATTTTGCATTGCATTTGTGTAGAAAATTTTATTTGTGGACATAGAGACATCTTAAAACCACCACAACTTAAGTAACGTCTGTGATGTTCCTTCACTAAGTCCATCATAACAATATCTGGATGGAATAATATTGCATAACCCTGGAACTAATTGAAGAGCCATAAATCTCTGGAACAATCAGAGCCACTCAAAGATTTTTAAATTTTCAAAAATATGGCACTGCATCTTTTTTTTTCCTCACTTCTCACAGACCAAACTATTCCCAAGAGTTGATGCAGATACACGAATGCTTTCACTTAACCTAAAAAAATACTTTGGGTGAGTTATTTTACTGACCAAAGACTGTTCTAAAACCTCATTATCTGTCTTAAGTTAGAGCTACAGTGTCATGAAGACATGAATAAATCATAGAATAGTTTCAGCTAGAAGAGACCTTCAAGATAATCAAATCCTTGTCATCAACCTTATTCCTAGCCCTATCAAAAACCACTATACCATGTCCCTAAGCACAACACCTGACTGGCTCTTAAACACTTACATGGATGGTAATTCCACCACCTCCCTGGGCAGGCCATTCCAATGCCTGACAACCTTTTCCGTAAAGAAATGCTTCACGATATCCAGCCTTAACATCCCCTGGTTCAAGTTCAGGCCATTTCCTCTTGTTCTGTCACTTGTTACCCGGGAGAACACCAACTCCTGACATGCTACAACTTCCCTTCAGGTAGTTGTAGAGGGCAATAAGGTCTCCCCTCAGCCTTCTTTTCTCAAGGCTAAACAGCCCCAGATCCTTCAGCCTTTCCCCATAAGAGACATGCTCCAAACCCTTTACTAGCTTTGTAGTTTGCCTTTGTACCCTTTCCAGCACCTCAATGTCCTTCTTGTAGAGAGGGACCCAAAACTGGACACAGTATTTGAGGTGCGGCCTCACCCAATCATATGTAAACCATGCCTAGTTAAACCATAACATACAATAAAAGCAAGTATGGATTCTAAGCAAGAAGGAAGTATTTTGGTAATTTCTAAGTTATCCCTTTTCTCCAGTTCATCTCTCATAAGGTCCTTGTATACATTTTTTTTTTTAATATAAATCTATACAAAATCATTTTTTCCAGTCAGCACCGTAATAACTCTTCACAGCATTGCTTTAATACAGCTTCCATTTCTACCAAAATCTCGTACAGATGACAATTCTCCTAGACTTGGATGAGCCTCCATTTACTCAATCCATAATTTTAACTGGTTTTACTTCTCCAGAGTCCTCCAATGTTCAGCCAACATTATCAGAATTATTTCTCTTCTACTGCACACGTATGTTTTTAGGCAAGTGTTATAAAGACATCCTGAGAGCGGATATCCTAAGTAAGACTTAACGGGAACTGAGGTTCATGGTATTTATTATTCTCTAGCAAACAAATTATGTATCAGGAAAATGAAACTTAAGACTTGAAAATAAGGAAATGATTTTTCAAGTCTCCTCCATTCAATACATTTTTTTCTGAAAGAACCAAACAAATAATCTAACCAAAAGTAACACCATGTAACCAACACATAAGAATCTCTACTACATTTTAACCTTCATTAGATAGGTGGGAGAAAACGACTTCATGTGAATTGAGATGTGCCGCTTTGCTTTCAATTTAACTTCATAGGCATCACCCACCCCTCTCAGAAGACTTGGAGTAGTCTCTCTGAGACCCTGACTCACTCTCCTGATAGGATCCTTTAAAACTCATCAAACCGTGTGCAAAGACAAGTTAATGAGATCCCATAATTGCCTCCCAACAATATATGCTCAAGCAGATTATGTTCCTTAGCAATCATACGAATAGCCTCAGAAATCTATTGTGAGTACGACATTTTGTTCCTTGAGTTGTGCCTAAGTCCATTTCCTGATACTCCTTTAAGTCTGAAGCCCACGCTGACAGCCATTACTATTTTTAAGGCTTGCCCTAGCACAGTTGCCTTCATACCCACCGCTCCACAGTGGATTCCCACCATAGAGTGAAGAAAGCTTCTCAAAAGCACAAAGCAGCATTTTTATGAGAGATGTTGAAGACCAAAGCACCTATGTGCAATACTTAGTGCTGTGACAAGTGTTGCACCCACAGGAAAACCTATAGGCATATTTCAGCAAATTTTCATGTCTTTAAGTCAATGATGCAAGCTGTAGCCAACATGCATTTTGTAAGGAAATAATAATTAAAAAAAAATTATTTCTATGCCTTTTCACATATTACTTTCTCAGAAACTGTTCTGATGCAGAAATCTCCTGGTACAAGAGTTACCATCAAGTAACATTTTAGACTTAAGTTACAAAATCACAAGGAACAGAAATAAAAAATAAAATGCTAATAAATCTTCAACTCTAGTGATGTGAAAGTGAGTCTATAATTACTTCCACCACTCACAATACATTTTTAATATATTCCTATAGTGTAAGGTCCATGAATTATTATTCAGACTAAAAAAACCAAACCAAACTGTGTCTTCTACTCTACCATCATGTACAGCTGCAATGGAATTGTAAATTAAGAAAATTCAGAACATGTGACTTGACATCATTTTACTTGTCTTTACTAAGTTCTTTAACTACCAGTTCTGCCACTGAGCACTAAACAAAAACAAGCTAGAGAAACTAAGATAAGAATTTAATGGTACAACATTTAAATATTTAAAAGTACTTTGAATAAGTACTATTCATCTTAATAGCCTGATCTATAAATGCTCACCAGGAACAGAGACTTTCTCATGATAAATGCTTCTATTAGAATTCAGTCATGAATTAATTTTTAATAAGGCAATGATCTTGTTAGCATTAAAGGTGATTTTCCCTTTCTTTTCACAACGGAAAGCATGCCGAATTTCTGCAAGTGCTTAACTTCTAGTTGTTAGGTATAAGGAATTATTATTTTTCATATGTTCTAAAGCTTATATCTGCAGCATGGATGACATTGCATGGAAAATAAGAAAATGTATCATTTAATAGTGCCTATAGGGTTCAATTCACTGGAATGAGTTTCATTTCAGCTGAAGAACAGATCTTGGGTTTTGCATTAAGTTCAAAATATAGTTACTTTTAAAAGTATTTTAATAAACGTACTTTATAATTAAAAATATTTTTAATAATTTACATTCTAAATGTTCCCTAAGTGGATTGAT
>WTSP01021498.1:22235-49852 GCA_025331215.1 Actenoides lindsayi | reverse complement strand
GCTCTAAAAAATAATTTTACTTATGATCTAAATTATTGAGTTCATAATGTTGTGTGAGAAAATGATGAAATCTTTTATCTCAATTATACTAATAATTATTAGTAATTATACTACTAATTTAAAAAACCACAAATCCATGAATCAATGAAAATCTTGATTAATTAATGAATCTTGCTGGGAACAGAAGGAAAATCTGTCTCTACAAAAAGCATTCTACTTGGTATGAGGAAAATTAAATTATTTTAGTATGCAGCAACAACCAGAAGAATCTTACCGCAAAGAAGCAGGGAAATCACACAATTACTTTGCTGATTTTTGAGTATATGTGTAGCAAGGAAAACACTCCACATGTAGAAGTTAATTAATGAGCATTTTTTGTTCATAAGTGGATAAAAGTATACTCTAAGAGTGTAGTAAAAATAAACAATCCAAAATAAAACCATGTTTTAAAAATATACACTAATTTTCCTATTATTTGACAAAAAGGCAGGGGTGTAGGGAGGCAGGAGAGATTTAAAGCATCTTCATGAGATCTTCATTTAGAACACAGTAAAATATCACTGGCAGAATTTTGAGATGATAAATTTTACTGGGATTTATATTTTTTTGGCATTTACTTTTTTTTTTTTAGATACTAGTTTTATTATCCTGATGTAAATTGCTAAATAACTCAAGAACAGATTAAACATTATTAAAAAACTTTTAAAAATATGTACAAACATATTTATACAGAGACTTTTAAAAAGGGGAGGCTTTCTGATCTTTGTCACATAAATATATAAACATAGATCTTTTGTAAACATACACAATTTACCTAAACCTCAAGGAAAGTAAACATTGTGAATTGAACTGACATTTGCTGAACAGTAAAATGTCTAGCATCTATTTTGAGATTTCTCTTTCTAAATCATTATGGATGATAGTGAAAATGTATGTGCTATATATTTCCACATGCACAGTACTCAGTTTAAATAAATAAAAAATTGAAAGGGAAAAACAAGAAACAAGGACACACTATAACTTCATTTTATAAACTTTACAGGATGTAATTTTCTAAGTTAACATTAAATTAAATTGTTATGTGTGGCATATTGCCCCAGATTTTGAGGGACTGGAGTTCTAGCTTTGAAAATGCAGGAAATTGATGATTCATTTGTGATAACTGCACTTATATATTACTTATCTTTTTAATGATAAAGAAAAATGCTGAATCAGTGTTTATTAAGTGAATGACTGAATGGTTTAAGTTGTTTTATTTATTATAAAGGGCTAATTTTTTTCCCTGGTTTTTTACTTATGTATTAATTTTTATTTTCTTCAAATTTTATTCAATTAATTCTGTGGCGATAGACTCAGTTTTACAGTCAATCCTGTGAGTTACATGACATTTTACTGCCTTCAGACATATCGTTCATATCAGTTCTCTTTTTCCTACTGGAAAGTTATATGAAAATCTGTAGAGAAGTAGGAAATTAATCAGCAATGCTGCTGATAAAATCATCATATTTGTTATAGGTACTATCTATGTTCACCTTTAAAGTACATTTAAAAGTTTATTCATATTTAATAGAGAATATACTCAGAAGAAAATTTGTCAAGCAAATAGGTAACGTATGTAGTCAAACAGGTTTTGTGTTTGTTTGGTTATTTTTTTGTGGTTTTGTTGTTGTTGTTTTGTTTGGTTAGTTGTTGGTTTTTTTTCTACCAGCCTCTATGCCTGTTACTTAGATGTCTAGAAAAATACATTGATTTATAAATACATTGTTGACATGTGCATAATAAATTAACCTGAGGTTATTTGTTTGGAACTGAGAGCTCACATCTTCAAAATTTATTTAATACAAAAAAAACCCACCTTTGTAAAAATGAATAGTAAAGAGCAACCTTATTTGTGACAGAAAACAGCAAACAGTATGAATATTACATTAATGCATAGCGGTTGCCAAATTCTGACTTAACTGCCCTGTTTAATTTGAAGACAGTAGGGCAAGGACAGACTAAAGCAGCTCAGGATCCAGCCTGATACGTACAGTAAAATCTCACCCTTACAAAAAACATTGAGAAAATGCTTACAGTTCCGCCCAAAGTGGTTGTGGATCTAAACCTGCAATGTGATCTGTCTATCTGTTCCTTAATTATTTCTTTCCTTTTTTAAAATATTCGTAGAGAAAATTTTCCTATTTTTGTCTCTTCTTTCTTCAAATAATAAATGAGGTATTTGCAAATTATCAGGGTAGAGAAGCTCATCTTACCAGTCATATTTGATACCCTGCAACATCTTCCTCTTAAGTGTTTTACAACAACTGGATAAAAATTAAATGCAAAGGTGAGAAAGCACAAAACAAGAATGACTATTTGAATGAAGTGATATATGCTGGAGAAACAGAAACACAGACAGAGAGCAACACATTTAAATGTACATCAAGCTTTTCATCTCTGCTATACAGTATAAATAACACGGGAATATGTGGCTGCATGACTTGAAAAGACACAGCAAAATATTTTGACATATTCAATAAACTGTTGGAACGAGACTAAAATACTAAAGAAACAGACAAGCTGTAAGGAGGAAATATGTCAGCATGGCAGGAGAGGTGAACTGAGATATGTAAGAAAGGGGTGACCTGTTTCTTGTCTTTTGTTTCTGTGCAGAAACAACAGAACTAGTATGAGATAAGACCTTTAATTTCAGAATCCAAATCCATTGTCTCAAGTGTGACAGAAACAGTCCATCCTACTATCAACAAAAACATAATAATGCTGGCAAAAATTTAATTCCCTTCTAAAGGGCCACCCAATGTATATATTGGGCCAGATGTATGAATCTGCATATTCACTAAAAAACTGCATAACTCCAATGGTCTATTTTATTTCTAAATACTCATTTATATATTTATTGAAGCTATCATCTTCCAGAAGCTTAAATTCTAGCATTGTTTTTGTGAGATGCTGTTTTCCTCTCAAAGCACTATAAATACATATATATAAGAAAAATGTCAGAGATGCTGCACTAAAACAGTGAATGATTTACCTGATACGCTTAAAAGCTCAATGTCACTACTCTTCCTTCAGTAATATGAAGTATCATATAGAAAGTTTTAGCTGTATTTTGTCTCTTTGTTTTTTTAAAAAAAAGTTAATGTCTTTCAGATATCTTTAAAGACATACATTATTATTTTTTAAAGACTGCCTCCTTTGATTTAAGTGCTGTGAAGAAACTGTAGTTTGGCTTGTCAAGAAATAACAGTTTCTTAATGAGTTGCAGAAAAATTTTATCCCAACACAAAAAGGACACAGCCAGAATGCTTCTGTCTTCTGCCAGTGAAAGAGCTATACAAATGTGTTTTTTCTTACAAGAAAGCAAGAGCAGCTGGACAAGAAAAACTGCCAAAATGAAAGAAGAATATAAGCACAGTGAAGTATGAACTCTCTGCTCTGCTGACCTCAATGCAGTCCAAATTGACTTCAGTGTGGTCAGAGCTTCACAGTCATCGGGTGAGGCTGAACTCTAAGTGCTTGGTGTCAGGAGTCATCACAGTCAGAGAGCTGAATTCCTTGGTACTGCAAGTTGTGTGTCACTTGCCTTCCTCTGTTTATTCCTAACAGGCATCCTCTCTTGTTTCTCTTGGACTATTTTAATCCAAGGTCATCTTTTGCCAGCATCTTTTCACATGACACAAATCTATAACTTTCTAATCAAGGCTTCCATCTCTTAGAGACCTCCTTTTCCAGTCAGCATTGCCTGCCTTGTAAATCAGTGATATATTCCCAGTTCCCAATCAATTTCTCTCTTTCCTGCTTTCCTTAGCTATCTGACCTTATTGTAACCATCCATCTGTGCTAAATCTTCACCCTTGCACCACTACTGCTCACCTGTTAAATTAATCCTGCCATCCTATATCCACACTGTTTGAATTTAATAATACGAAACATTTCGTACGTCCTGTTTGCATTAATGTAAATGGTTTTAAATTGCCTAGCTAAATCACAGCAGAGGGTGGATAAATAGAGCTTTTAAGATGGGGGTAAAGCTGAAGGGGAGGAAAAAACCTCTTTGTGATGAACCAAGCATATAATAGTCATTTCAGATTAAATACAATCTTCAGGAAACTGACCTGGGGGTAAATGTGAAAATACTGAAATTATCAGTTTACTGCAGATGATTAATAATAATAAAACATAAACAAGACACTAGTTCATGTCAAAATAGGGAAAAAAATGACTGGTTTAAAGTATCAGCATTACGCAAGGCACCCTTTATATACCCAAAACATCTAGGAAAATATTAAGCAATGTGTTGTAGAAAGATACTGATTTGCAGGACTGGAAAACTGAAGAATTATTGAAATATCCACGATACTTTGTAAGGAAAAGAGCTATTATGATTGGAAGTGTATTTGGAAGAAGATTTAGGCCCAGGAACTACTACAAAGTATATTTGACTGAATTTTAAAAGCATTTTCTGCCTTTAATATAGGTTTCAGCATTGATGCGTAACCTCAGTGTGAATTGCTCAAGTAGTGAAATGAATCCTAATTCTGAAAACACACACTTCATCCACATATAAACCAAAGTAATTATGACTAAAATTCCATGCCCCAAAATATATATGCATAAGCATACAGAAGTATGGGATAACAGAGCAGATACCTACAACTGTCCTTACACTCTGATACCTGTACCACCCTGAGCAAAATAAGAAACATCAATCTAAAGCAAATATACCTTCACTTCCACAGGCAACAAGTATGTGGGAAATGTAATGCTATAAAATCACACTTGTTCCTAGATTCTCAGTATAAAATTTGTGTAATAGATTTTGTGCATAATACTGTATTTAACAGAGATTGATGCAACAGCTGTTACCACAAACAGCTAGATGCTCTGAGCTCCTCTATTCTACTTTCTCAATATGTTAAAAAGAAACATGAAATCAGTAGTGTTCAAGAAAAGCATCATAAAAATTCTTATTAAGAGACTGCTTCACATACAATAAATATGCAACGTCAATGTCCTGAGATAAAAAATATCCAGAATTTTTCCAAATAATTTTGCAGCTTTCCCATCCCTAGTTTTAGCTCAATATTTTTACCAGAATAATGACACATTTGCGTGTGCTTTGATAATTGTTTGATAGAAAGTTAAGCATAGATTACAGCCCATCAACAGGTAAAGGGGGTCTATGAGATACATGGAGTATTGTACAGTGAATATAAGCAGATAGTTATAAAGAATGTACTGAATATGCAATGATGTTACAGCTTGAGTAGATTTTCAGTATATTGATAAAATGCACCTGTTAAAAACATATATTAAGAGATAATAGTAAATAGAAAAATACATCATGTAATGCAGAAGAATTGATTACCTATTTATACAGAGGAACTACTGCCAAACTTATTTGACCTCAAGCTGACACACAACTGCGTACTGTGAGCTGTTTGTTTCTGAGCATATACATTGCTTGTCATCTTCACTGATTAATGGCAATTACAGTGACATATCCTGAATTCAATCCTTACCTGAAGATGACAGATAATCAATGTATTTGCATGCCTTCACAAGCATGGATGAGGAAGAGTGTGATACTCTGCAATTACGCAAGAAGAAATAATGTTGGATATAAATATAAGAATCACCCATCACTCATACTTATTTTCCCTGTCAACTGCTTGCCAGCATTTTTCCAGCTAGAATCAGGATACTGGACATGGTGCACTGCCTAGTTTACAAGAACAACATGAACAGGTCTCAGGCTATAAATTATTGCTGTCGTCCCATACGGCACATAATCCTCCTGCAATGCCAAACAATGAACCACTAGATTTCACATTGCTTTTTTACGAGTCAACAGAATGAGCAAGTTTGAAACAAGCAGCACCTAGAATAGATGAAGGAAAGCTAACTCAGCAGAAGTGAGCTGTAATATAGCTCTCTACCTCTGTATTTACTTGTAGTCCATCACTCAATTCTGAGTTCATCTTTGCTTCACAATTGCCACTAAAACAGAAATAACCAACAACAGGGACCTTTCCATTACTGCTGCAAACAGCAACCTGAATCATAAAAGTCGCATGAAAAAATCCACTAACCCATCCACTGTGACTAATTGAGCTAATGCATCTTTTGTTTATTATAAGGGATAAAAGTTTAATTCGAGGGACTGTTGAAGACCAGACCTCTATGCTCCAAAAATCCTTGAAACATTCTTAAATGCATCAACAAGGAAAGCAGAATCTTTGGTTTCAGAGTTGGATGAGCATTATCTGTAGCTAATCATTAGCACTGCTGACAATTTTCCTTAAAGTGAGAGGAGCATTCACTGTGCCTTTACTCAACCATGGCACTTACATCTCCCAGTAAGCTGTATGGAAGGGACAACAGAACATGAAGATCTGTAAGCCTGAAATGGATTATGAGGCTTGCTGATTATATATACTATATTTAAAAAAAAAAGTATTCCCTTTTCTTAAAAAGACTTTTCACATGATAATCGCTGTCACTGAGACGGAAAACAAAAAAATTACTAAATGTTTATATACCTCAATTTTTAATACATAAGCATTAAACTTGAGGTCTAATTAGACTAAGCATTTGACTCAAAGTCTAACTTCAGTCTCTTCTTCAGTCGAAGATTTTTGTACACAAGCACTGTTCAGTGACTGAGGTAGATGGCTCATCTTAAGCATTATAATAGGTGCCTTTCCTCAAAACTAGTTGGTAATCATTAACTTCACTTGGGAAAAAAGATAATGTCTCAAACGGCCTCTATTTAAGTGTGTGTCAACAACCACTTGGAATGATTGAGGGATAACTGAATATGCACAGGGATCCTCCAAAACATACAGTATATATTCCACTTGGGAATCTTACACTTGTATATAGCCTCCCTCAAACATTTAAAATGTTCACAAGCTTGACTACGTAATTTGTTGTCAAAAATATGGAAAAAAAGCACTAGAAAGTGAATAATTTGGCATGAGAACTGTGGGCCATTACTATGACTGAAACAAGCGTATATTCTTCATTATTTCTTAAGTCCTTTTTGAGAAATAAATAATCTTGACAAATATATGATACAATAATTCAACATATTTCCTTTATGCAGTATGTAAAATTACAGTCCCTTACTTCCAAAGGGTGCATTAGATATAGCTAAATTTCTCAAATAATTAATCTATATATATTAGGATATTAGGGGAAAAAAACCCACTTTTTTTTTTTCCTCAGGCCCCTATATAAGCTTCCCAAATTCAGAATGCAATTTGATTTAGGAATGATGCAAGGTATTTTTTTTTTAAGAGAAAACAAGGGAAAAAGCTCCTCTTGCTATCTTTCTGAAGACTACTAGAAAAGGCAACGGATAGCTTCAGCTTTCTTTTGAGCTGGCAGCTCCCTCACATACAGTCATTCTGCTTTGAATATAAATAGATACTACAATTTTTTCCTGTCTTCTGGCAGGTAACTAATTGACTGCTTTTTTAGATGTCACTAAATTATCCCGTAATTAACTTAAAGCTTGCGTAACTCTCATGAGTTATTAACATGAATGTACCTGTAGAAGCAGCATATGCTAATTAATTTTTAGATACATACGATGTGATAGACTGACCCTTCATGCTAAAGGAAGGTACAAAGTGTGTTAGTGCTTCTTTGTTTATGCACCTTTTGAGAGATCTGCACAAATAGAAGGGCTTGGACAAATACAGACTGATATAACCTGGTCTTAAGAGTGCAGGATTTCAAGGAAGATTGCACAATCACCTCCAAAATAAACTTGCAGCTTATTGCCCGGATTTCCGTAGAGCCATTTGGATTTCCTTTCTTATTCATCCTGGTGACTGGGTCATGAATCTCCCCAGAGAGAAGAGGAAGTGAAAACTGTTTTCGGAGAAATGGTACTGAATGGCAAAGCCAATAAGGATTTCTAAAACTAAAATCCATTTTAAAAACTCACTTTTCCCAAGAACTATGCTGTCTTACCCATATTTCTATTTAAATATGGCCTTAATACATTTCTGTCTGATGACTTTCTGGCTGTAATATCGGATTTTAAAAAACAGCTGACTATTTCACTTAAACATTCTTCCCAGAATCATGTGAATTAAAATTTTAACTTCATGGAATTTTAGATTAAAAGTCCCTTACTTTTCCACTAGACACTATTCATTCTCTTTTGTTGTCTATCCCCAGATCCTCATGCTACACACGCCACTACTATGATGAGTTACAAGTAGGTGAGTCCAAGGTGAATCTCCAAATGAGTCATTGCTTCCTCAGTTTCACTGAAAAGCAGTTATAATTATGCTATAAAACTTTGTCCTTGCAAAACAGAATGATTGTTCTTCAGTATGAGAATTTCAGGGATGCATTTTAAGTGTTGTTGTTTTTTTTTTTCTTTCCTCTCTTACTCAGTAGCCTTTAAAAAGCCTTTACTTTTACTGAGTTTTCTTTTAATTAAAACTGGATGTTAGAAGAGTTACAAAGCACATCAAGGCATTCATAAAAATCAGGAAAAAGTGCATCTTTAACAGGGAGGACAGCAAGTACACTTTTCTTACTGAAAAGCCCTAAATTAATCCTATAATCAGATTGATAGTTTCTACTCAGATTGCAAACATCTGGACTATATAAAAATCAATCTGAACTAATGCAGTGCTTCCACTACTCTTCCCTTTCACTTCTTTCCCCATACTTTTGTTTTTCTGGGTTTCACACAGAAGTACTGAAAAAAAAAATAAAGGAGAGAATAAGTTAAAAAAAAAAAAATCTCCTGGATCAGGAAGTGCGGGAGATTATGCGACAAAATCCCAATTCTCAGTCTAGCTTCAAGAATGGAAAGTGATCACTCTCCCTTAAGCCAGCCTCCTGCAATAAAACATTATTCCCCTTCTTAGTGTGCCACATTAGTGTCAGCTTTCTGGTTTTCACATAGTAGAATAATATCTTCTTCAATCTCTAGACAAATATTCCTAGCCATTGAAAAGAGGCATTTCTAGATATGTGAGGCTTGTTAGGTAGAACTCAAAGTCTCCTTGGAACAATATTCTTACACATCGAGTTAAAAGATACTGTTTCATGGTTGCAGCCATGTATATTTCTCTCTGTTTAAAAAGTGGTTTTAACCCCTTGATGATGAGTTGGCGAGAAAAATTTTTACAGCCAGATCTGCAACGTGGCACATACTACCATCAAAAGCACCACAGGTGGAACTCTGTGCTGGAGCTTCCTGTGGTACCTTCACTAATTTACCCATCATTAGGTTCAAGGAATATTGTTAGACTATGTTTTTCTACATATATATATATTTAGTTTAAATAAATCATATCAAGAGCCATGTCCCTTCCTACATCAGAGTGCTATCAAAGTTCTCAGATATTCTGTCAAATTTTGACTACCAGTAGGAGGAGAAAGATGAGTTTGGTCCAGCCTTTCAATATAAAAAAGATAGATTTGGTCTCTGTCTATCAGTCATTTTGAACAAGATACATGGGAAGAGATACATACTTTGGTATTTTACTTACTGTGCATGCAGTAAGAACAGATGATTTCCACAGGACAACCTTCACGGTCCCTTTGAAGTATTTGTTGTACATTACTGTTTGCATCCACAAATACTGTACACAGTAGCTATTTGTTCAAGCTTGGGAATAGTGGAATAAGTGGCACAGAGAAGGAAGAAAGAAATGGGCATATTGACCTGCTGTAACATTTTTCTCCTGTGGAATTTTCCCCTTAGAAGGCAGAAACAGAAGGCAAAGTATAAAAGAACTTGGACAGATATAACACTGCTGCAAGTCTGATATCCCACAGGCCTACAAAACTAGAGATAAGGAGAGTAAACCCTTGCAGACTTCGGAAACTTTACAGATGATACAGTCGGGAAGGTTTTGTTCATGTGTATTTGTAACTGGCTTCAAGCATATACAGCTTTCTTTAACACTATATAAGTTCCTAACACTGAAATGGGGTAACCACCTTATATAAAATTAGTCCCAAAATAAAGATTCCTTTAATACTAATTAAAACAGCTTATTTTAACATACAAAGCAGAATATAGCCCCAAACTCTTCTCTACTAGAAAACGTTACTCAAGGTCCTATGTATAAATCTTTTGTATTAAAGGTGGTGTAATTTCATGAAAAATGCTCAGAAGGTTAAAATACCTTCTCTCTGCCATTTGGTTCATAGAGAGGAGCATCCAGATTCCTTTATGCTGCAAAGTGCAAGTTGTCTCGCAGAACAGATCCTATAGAAATCAAATCACAGCAGTAATCTTAAACTCACCATCACTTGAACTACAAAATCACCTTTATACTCTGCAAAGCCGCAAATGTTCTGTTTGCCTGAAAGCACTGCATACTCTTGTGTCTATTTTATGCACAGTAATTTTATTAATGGGATTTTATTTTCAAAAGAAATTGAACAAAGCTTTTAAAAGGCTCTCAGAGGAAAAATGAGCAGTAGTGAATTTTGGTGGATGAAGGAGTTATTTCCTATTTATTTTTCTATTACATGTTCAAATCAGAAATATGCTTATAAATGATCAAGTAGGAAAGAATCACATAATCGCCAGGATAAAATAATAACTGGCACACTGAATCACAGATCTGCTAATAAGTATTTTGCTGAGGAAATCAAAACCATGATTAATGAAAAGCTGACTTTAGGAAATAGAAGAAAACACTGTCATGTTTGAAACAAAAATAACAACTATGTAGATTATGTTTAAAGCTGGGATATATAAAAAAAAGCCCCAACACTTTTTGGAAAGAGAACATGAGAAATAGATTATTTCAAAGAAGCCTACCACAGAGAACACACTTAAGGTAAAAAGCAAAACCTGAAAAAACCAGAATTTTTCCTTTGCAATGGTGGCTGCAATTGTAAATTAAGCAGACCTTGCTTAAAACTGAAATTATATCCACACTTCCCCTAGAAAATTTGAGAAATGCAAGGACTGGGGTGCAAAAAAATGAGTTAATGGAATAATCTATTAGTTTGTGAATGTAAGGAAGTAATAGATTAAATGAGAATTGCAGAAATAATGAAAAACATCACTAAGAGTATTTAAAAAAAAAACTGATGCATTCCTGTTTTATTGAGATTGGGGAAATAAAACCAAACAATACCATTTCAGAAGAAATTGAACAAATCTAAGCTAAAAGAAAAATATGCATTTGGTACATAAGGAAAAGGATTAAACAAGAACATATATTCTAAATATTCAAGAGAAAATTAAGGGATAGAAAAAGAGAAATGTTAATGACAGCCAAAAGAGCTAAAGAGAATAAAAGGATTTATTTTGCTTTTCAGTGCCAGGAGAAAAGCAGAACTGGTAAACTAACAAATTGATGTTAAGGGCCAGACTCACCAACTTCAGAGGTACTGCACATGGATCAGAAAATGGCACTAGAAGATAAATGCCCTCAGAAAAATAAAAAAAAAAAAAGTGTGCAAATGAGAAGGTCAAAGATCAGTAAAGCTGATCTCTTTTATGAAATATGTTTCTAGATATAAGTAGGCAGAAAAATTATTTAATGCATTAGACAGTGGAGGAGTTATTATCTAAACCAACAATAACAACAGAAAAATCTCCAATACAACATGTATTTGTTACAGCAGTTGTTAAAGGAATACCTAGATATGTTGAACATACAGGACTTAGCATGAAAAAAAGACGATTTCAGTAAAGCAATAATCCCACCATATAGTCTATACAAAAGAAAAGCTAAGAAAATTATAAGAGGCTTCCAAGAATAAAGAGCAAGTGGACTACTAATTAAAACCAGCAGTTGATGATCTCATCATTCTCTGAATCTCACTTGATCTTCCTTAAATAAAGGCCAAATATATAAAGAATCAAACTTGTAGAATGAAGTGAAAGATGCCACAAGTTTTTTCATGTTTCTACTACAAAACCTTCCATGTACTTTTCACTTTTCTAACAGAATTACAAAAATTGAACAGAACGAAAAAAGTATTCCCTGTGATACATTTAGTATTTGAAAGTATAACTTTCAAAGACATTAAAAGTGTTGTCAAGCTGATTTTAATTCTGAAGCAAGTAATTAGATTCTTCCAGGAAATTGGTTATTTACTACTACTTCCATCTTATGATATCAGAACATAGCACAAACAAGAAGTCAATGAACATCAACAATATGCTAAATTTAAAAAGTGTTTTAAGCAACAGTGAAAAGGAAAAAAAAAGCAATGAAAGTATGAAAAGAATTAATGTACGATTCAACTTTGGTCTCTGCTCTAAATCTCATCTAAATCAACTGGAGTATTTCTGCTGGTCTCAGTGGACTTCATATGCATACCAAAATGTGATTCCCTAACCTATAGGCAAAGGAAAAACAATACTAAGAAATAAACATTCTATGGGAGGAAAGAGTATGAAAGAATAATGCTGATATGTTTAATAGTAATAACAGGCAGGGTTAATCTGCTTGACAAGAGCTATAGACAACAAGTATTCATAGATGCAATTTGAGTTTTACGTACGGAAACAAAATTTGTGACACTTGTGTTTCTGGTAAAAGTACCTCAGATTTTAAGTTTATTAGTTATTTAAAGAAATGAGAACCTTCATCTTCAGTTAAAAATAACATTGACTTTTTATATGGACAGTGAAAGAAATTGTTAGATGAGAAAATACACTTTTAAAGCTGTAGAACTGATGGAACTCATCAGAAACCCACTGAAATCTTCTCATAAAGTCTGTCCGTCTTCATAATGTTTTCAATGACTTCTTAAGTTGTAGGAAATTTCCTCCTGAGTCAACCAGGAGACCATTTCAAGTTTCAGTAGTTAAGAGTGTTCAGTATGCTTTCTGAAATGGTCCATCAGTGTGGGAGGAACGGTGAAGGTTATATACAATTTCAGGTTTTGCTTAAGGAAGGGGAAAGAAACACCTGAAATTTTGGAACTTCTGTTTCCCTGTATAACATCATTTTATCTCTATATTCAATTGCTCCAAAAAGTTTTACTAAGCTATTGTAAACACTACAACTTTTAGTTGTTCTGAAGTAGTAGAGAAGAGACTGTGCTGCTGGGGGTGAAATAAAAGCAAGCTCTGAGAAACCAGCTGATATGGTCACATAACTATGTTCAGTGCATGCTATAGCAATTATCTTGTGAAAGGCCAGGGGGAGGGGAAAGAATAAACATCAGCTTCCAGGTACATAAATTATTTTTTTTATAAGACACTTATTACCGTTGACCATTTACACCTTAAACCTGTCCCTATTTCAACACACGTCGTACATTTATTTGTAGCAAGTTAATGAGTATAGCTCCCATTAACTACGTATTTAATTTCAGCATTATTTCTGTAGAACAAATATAAATTTCATAAGGAAGACAGATGCTCAATATTTCATTCTGTTTTTCATTTTCCTTTCTCTCTGTGCTACAGTGACCAAAGAATGTAATTAACGCTAGAGCATGGTCAGGTAATTGCAATCAGTTCAGAGTGCTTTAGGAAGTTACTGCCCTCATCAGCTGATTGTGTGCAGGCCTGTCATCCATTGCAATGCAAAATGAAATTATTTAGCATATGCTTATTGCAAGGACAGACTATTGAGACCTTCCTCTGTAGGCAAAAGCTAAAGATTCAGAGTATTTCCTCTGCTTTCCAGTTTTTAAGCACAACATGTTCCATATGAAGACATAAACACATCATTAAAATGCAAGCTAAAATATTATTAATACTAAACCTGTAATCCTATAGTCATTATTTAGTCCCATGAAAGTTGTGGCAGTCAAAGCCCAAACCACTTAACTAAGCTGTGTAGAACAAGTATTGTATTTCTGCCAAGAATATCAGCACCTCTGACTTTCTAACCTCTCTGCTGATACAAACAACAGTTGCAGGAGAATCAAAGATTTGCCTGCTAAGCAATGACTTTCCATTAGTGTGACTGAAAAGTTCTCTTAGCTTTTTTTTATTTCCCAGAAGCATCTACTTCATCTTAATAACACAGTAGGACAGTTAAAGAAACACATTCAGAATTACTTGGTTATGGAGTATTTGGTTAGTCACCCTCCTCTGAACAGTCCTACTAAACAAGCCATGTTACTTGTACAAAACTCTTGCTTGTTTACATATTGCATTTTAACATAGAAATCATTGATAGGAAATTAAACATTAGAGCTCAGAAATGAAACACTGAGTTACATACTGAACTCAATTTTTAAAAACATGCTTTAAGAGCATGGCCCAATAGAAAGAGGAGGAGTAAGGCATTAAGATATACCTCAATATTGAAAGCAGAGAGAAGCTCTGCATGAATTGAAGAGCATTTGTTCAGGAAGTAATTAGTTGTATTTTCCCCACCTCATGTTGCTGGAGAAAAATTTCTCTAAGTATAGATGTAGGCTGATGTGTCTCAAGCACTAGGGAAGCCCAGACTGGAGTGGAACAGCAGGGCCTGATACAGGAATTCCAGACCTCCATCAAAACCTGGTTTAAATCTATTGTGCAATAAATAGCAGATCTCTGCTTCACTCCCCTACATTTATTTCTGAATAGAACTCAAGAATTATTAATGGTGATGTCTTAATATAAAAGATGACACTTCTCCAAAGCAGATCTGACAACCCTAAAATCATACAAGTCTCTCCCTGCTGAGAAAAGCAGCTTTTGAACAGACGTCTTGAAGATCTTTATGATGATGATTGTCCTGTGCAGGCAGGGACTCAACTTGAAATTCTGTGTTAGTATTTGAGCTGAAGTAATATTAAATTAAGATTATTTCTGAAGTATTAAATACGTATGAATAAAACAATAAGGAAGCCACATTCAAGAAATATATGCAAATCACTGGGTCTGACTCTCCCCTCACTTACCATTATTTTATATCACTTATTACAATCAAATTACTTTTTATTTACTCTAGAGAATCCTGTGCCCCATTACGCCGCACACCAGCCACTCTAAATCTGATGAACCAGATATATATTCTGGGGAGAGAGGTTATTTGTAACTCTTATTTTTGTTCCCTGCTCCAAAAGCTATTTCCACAGGTTTCTATCCATGTTACTAGGCAATGCTATAACTTTCAACATGCCTGTATTTGGCCTATAATTTATACAAGCCTACCTACTGCTTTTGTTTCTAGGACAAGCTTTCAAGTAAGGTAACATAACTAACAAGTATGGTAGTGACATGTCCTCTGAAGTGTTTTAATGTGATTACATAGTACATCAGGTCTATTTAAAAGATGAAATAGGTTTTTTTGTTTATAAATTATTAAAAAAAAAGAAAAGTAAGACTTCTAATTTTTTTCCAGAGGAAGAAGATTACAAATATATTCAAATCTATAAAAATTCACATACAGTAGAGATGCACTTTTAGGGTGGTGGGTTGTTTTTGGTTGGTTGGTTTGATGTTCTGGGAAGGAAGGTTGAAAGCAGCTGAGTTCTTTTTCTTTGTTGAGTACTGGTTAAGAATTTCCAAACAATGGAAAACAACTTAGCTTCACATTTTCCAGCAAAAGTAAAGGAAAATGCTGTTTATTTGCTCTGTATTAAAAATGTCTTCCACTGTTACTAGTTTATATTGTGGTATATCCAAAGCTCCCATTTGGGTCTGGAGCACAGAACACAGAGTGCCCATCCCAGAGTGCTATACTCTACAGGTACTACACATGGATCAAGACTCAGTCTAATTTCAGTCTCTTCTTCAGCCAAAGATTTTATACACAAGCTTCATAAATCTGTTTGTCTTTTTGTGTCTCAAATTCTTTCACCTCTGTGGTCATCTTAGACAAAGTCATTCATGACAGAAACTTAAAGACATGCCTGACACAATAGAATCTCCCACTATTTCTATCCGGTTTCTCTCTCCATCTGTTCCAGACCTTATGGCCCCAATTACTGCTTTTGTCTTTGTGGCTTCACTGTGGGATCAGACAGAACTGGGAGAATGGAAAGGGGAAATCATTCAGTGCAAGGATGTTAGAAAACAACAAAAAAAATGTGTAATGGCCCTCAAAGTTAGTTTCCAACTGTGATAGGTCATCCCCTGACTGCTGCCATCCTCCTTTGTCCTTCTGTCAGGGTAACAATGGTCAGGAAAACAAGAGTCTATACCTTAACTTCTCTTGGACTCTACTTCCCCTCTCTTTTTGTTTGTTGAGTCTGTTCAATTTTCACAAATACTTTTTTCTTAATCTTTTTTAATAGCATACTGAAGTAGGAATTCATATTCAAAGCCCACTAATTTAAAGTGTGCTAACTATAAAGTAAAAGTACAAAAAAGGCATCAATCAACACTGATTTTAAAAAGCAGATAAAAATATCCTATTAAAAAAACCTACATACAAACATATTCCATAAAATACCATTTACCATGAACAATACAAACCCATAATCAACTTACTTGCCTTTTACTCATGCCCATGTACACAAGTATTTCATCTCCTACATAACTGAAAAAGACTGGAAAGTTGTGGCAGCCAATTAAACATCACAATGGAACTGGTCCTTCAAATGTCATTTTTAGTTGTATTTTGGCACTGCCGGGATTCTTTCTTATTAGTACTGCACAACTGGATCTGAAAGGGAGCCAGCTCAGCCTGCCCTGCTGTCTAGAATACAACACTTGAGTGCATTGATTGATAAGTAGTATGCTGTGAGATACAGAGAAAAGAAAGCACTCCGGCAAACACAGTATTTTTCCACTTCCATACAATTATCACCTTATTAAAGATTCCTGCATTATTTCTGCTAACTAGGTTTTCAGTTGTTAATGATACATATCAGAAATTAAAGATGATGGGTGACAGTTTCTGACTGATTGCCCCAGTCAGGAAAAGCAAGTACCTGCAGGTGCCAAACTCCTGGAAATGAACCTGTGTGACCTAACAAAGTCCAATGAGGTTTGATTTGCACCTCCTACCTCCCAGCCTAGTTGAGATCCACAGAAGAACTTTTAGAAATCTCTTTACTCCCTCTTAACCCCAAGAAATTAATGCCCCAAAAAGGACTAAAGATCAGAGTTTAAGGTATGCTGACAGTTCCCAACTACACTAGCAGCCAATGTGTGAGGTAAATGCTTTAGAGAAGTAACTTAGCATTTAATAAAACCTGGCTTCAAAATTTGTATCCTACTAACATGTGAAGTCCTGACTCTTGTTATACTGTACGAACAAATCCATTGTACCAAACCATCTGTACACAAAGCTATAAAACTGAAGTTACAAGATCTCAAGACAAAGTATTGAACTTTCTTTTCAGTGAAGCTGGAGACATTTTTGTCCTCTTGTTTGAATCCATCAGTATTTTTTCAGAAAGATTTCATAAGATGAGAAACCATTATTTGCTCACATATAAAAAATAGTAAATTAGCATTCCAGTAAGACTTTCAAATTTAAATGGATTATCTTTGATTTCTATAGTTAAAGTATTCATTAACTGCAATTTTACCAGCTAGAAATTAGAAGCAATTATGTATATGCAAATAGCAATAGAGCAGGGACATTGATTCATTTAAAACAGAAAAATTATGCACTGTTGGTGTGGAACAACCAACTTGCTACAGTACTACAGTAACACTACTGGCACAATCAGCAATTGTGGTAGCTGTTGCAATTTTTTTCAGTATGTCACCTCCTCTGAATGAAGTGATAGGGTACCATAGAATGACTTAGAAATTTAGGCTACTTATACTAGATAACATTACATAAAGCTATGACTCAGCTTTGAGTAGTACATAATCACCTAACTAATTTTTATAAGCCAGAAACACTGATGCTAATGGTGATAACCCCTGTGGTTAGCTAGGCATATTTTTAACTGCTTTGTCAAAGTGTTAATACTATCCCAGTGTGCATCTAAGAAAGATTATAGCATGCAAGCAATGCTGTATATGTGCGCATCTGTAGTGATGAAGAAGGGAAATAATTTGTAGCTAATAAACATAGTGAATGAATTAAGCCATTTCTGCATGCAATGTGTACATACACCTATTCACTTTCTGACGACATGTTAATTACATGAGTTTAGCATACTCCAGTGTCAGCAAAGCAGTGAGTCAGGCTCACCTGAGCCCCTCACCTCCCACCACTTCTTCATGGTTGGACCACCCCCTGACATGCTCAGACTGACATGCCATCTGTTTTCATAACACAAAAATTGCACTGCACATTCCACTTTCCTCCTTATTCCCCTCTCCTGTACTTTCTCTCTCCCTTTTCACTGCTCCCCATGTCCCAGTACAGCCTTTCTGTTCCAGCACTCCCATTGCACTAGGTCCCCCATCACCATCCCAAAAAAGAAGTAGGAATTGAATAGAGAAAAGAGCTACCAGGCAGACAGCCTCATGGGCCATGTCTAAGCTCTTTTTCCATATGGAGAGGTGACACATTCAGGTCAAGGTGAGTGGGATGGAAGAAGAACTCTAAATTACGCAGTGGGGACTATGACAGTCCCACCAACTTCAGCACTAGCTGGAGAATTATTTTTACAATTAGTTTTAACAATCGTCACAATTATTCTGCTGTTGAATAATCTACAATCTACAGCTGTAACACACAAATCCCCAGAACTGAAGGCTGTGAAGGAAAGGGAGTTAGAATTGTATAATTGCTTCAGATTTCTTTTTAAACAGTTGGAGAGCAAGTGTTACCATCAGCTTGTAGCTCATTTTAACTCATCTGCACTGCCATTTGAGGAAGCCTCATATTTACATTTTAATAATTAATAAAATACATAAGATACTAAGTGCATTGCTATAATGATGCTGATTATATTACAGTGAAGTACTAAGATTCCAGCTTGCTGCATTAATCAATACAGTTGCCTCGGTTGGACAAAGATGATTAAATTTTCATTGCAATTTACTGAAAGTAAGATTAGCCATAAATATTTCAACAAAGAGGATAAAAGGAGATTGTTAATATTTTATTTATCATAGTTAACACTTTTAAAACACCTTAAAAAATGAACAAACAAAATATCAAAAACTATCAAAAAAACCCAACCCCCCCCCAAAAAAAGAGAAAAAAATTGAATGCAAGATTTTTCTGGATTTTGATCTTGATATTTAAGGACAAATTAAAAATGTAGGGAGATAAAATTCTGTACCTAGATACTCAGTTTTTACTCCATGCTCAGAAAAATAATTTTTTGTTTATCACTGGAAATTACCTTCAATACTTCAGACAGAGAACAGAAGTGTATGACATCTTTCAATCCTGACGCCTATTTCAGACAGATGAGTGTGTCTCATAATAGTACTCTAAGAAAATGTTGGAAATATAATTGGTACACAGGACAGTTTCTTCTTCCCATTTGCTTAATGAAGTACAAGTCCTGAAAGATTAGATCTATTCAATTTTCTTTTTTACATAAGATAGTGAATTTGGACTACACTACTGGCCCTGGAAGATCACAGCACTAACTGGAGAGTGCCCAAGTCCCCAGCAAATTCCAGTGCCACTGTCAGAGATAAACAGGGTCTCTTAAAGAAGACAGAGACTCCAAGGTCAGGCTAGACATAGTGTATGCACTGGATCTTCAACTGTTCAGCTAGGCAGGCCAAATTCCCCATTGGATTGCCCTGAAACATTGGTTCATAGTAATGGGAAAGTCACTGCCTAAAGCCTGTTCTTCCACACTTGGTGTAGATGTTGCTACCTGCAGCTCTTACTTTAGCTGTGAGTAACTGACAGCAATGTTATGAGGAGCAATAGACAAAACCATACGAGGAAGAGGATGTGCCCACATTCATAATATTTAAGATCAAATTCCACACTCAGGTAATGTGACTGGCTTCAATGGTTATTTATTGCACCAAGGGCTTCATTTCATTCTTTTTTGATGTAATCATCCTGAGTTTGAGTCTATAGATAGAGAAAAGAGAGTATGACAAAGGATCAATTTAAAGTAATTCCTGTTAACAGAATTTTGATAGGAAGCAGTAGGGAAAGCACCCTCAAAGCATCCAGCAAAAATTTCTGCCACAGCACTACCTGTCACTGGAATTTCATATACAACCATCAAAATCTCACACTTGACTTTGAAAATGTACCCTCAATTGTTCCCAGTGAGAAGAAACCACTTCATATCATCAAAATGTTACCAGTAGAAGTAAGGTTTAAATCAATTGCACTAAGGGTTGTTTGGCCTGGGAAAGAAAAGCACATCATGTGTTATGCATGTGGACTCGGTAAGGAATATTCCCAAATACACCTGTTCCTCAGAATATTCTTGTATTATATACCTATTCCTCAGAAATACTTATGGGAAAAAATATTGCCGCTTGCAAATAGATCAAAATATCTCTACATAATGTTTTAAAATATTAACTGTCTTTGAAACCATAAAAGAAAACAGAACCTTCCCCTGGAGTTCACATGATAAAAATAAAAACAATGAAAAGGAACTCTTAACAACATACATCTGGGATAAAACATCTCTAGTAGGACCAGGAACAGATGTTTGAAGTTTGCAACACCAACTGCTATTCACATACCACTGCCTGGTGCAGTCATGCCTGGCCTGATAATCTACTTTATGTGCTTCGGTGTTATATATGCTAAATAAAGCAATACAGAAGGAACAAACCAACAGAAGACAGGAGGAAGAAGGTAAGAAAAAAAAAAATAATAGAGACACTGCTATTTCTTTTCCACTGGGATTTAGTTTCTTAATACTCTTTCTGTCTTTAAACTACATAGGAGCAGGAGGAGCTTGGCTGTGGGTAGCTGCCCCTGGAGAGAGTGCTAGCTCTGCCCTGGGGCCACACCACCACTGACCTCACTGCAGCCGAGTCCAGCTCAGATGTGCATCAGGCACCTACCATGGTATGAACATGAGCTGTAGCTCAGGTGAAGACATTCTCTTCTAGGGGATGCCAATGTCCATGTGAACAGTCCTCCCTTCTAGTCACCAAAATGCCTTGCATCCTTAGACCCAAACATTTCACATTGAGTACTTCCAGTACATCTGATTAAGCACACCTCTTAATTTCTGCAGTACATGGGCAGAAACTGCTTTCATTTCCTTTACAGGTGTAAATGTTTCTCAAGAAAAAATAAATAAGATCAGAGCTACATAAAACAGTTGAAAAAAAGACTAAGAAAGAATGACTTCAAAAAGACATGAAAAGACATATTACACTTCAGGAATCTTTGCTAAGGTACATTTAAATTCTTTATATCGAATAAAGTGTTATGTAAAATGCCTTATTTCAGACACAAATATTTGGATACTTGATCAGTGTCTGTTTGGAATAAAAGGACTGAAGGGGGAAATAATGACGTAATTACCAACTGGGAAGCCCTAGGAAGCATATTTCAATACAATATTATACAGGGGAAACTGCATTACATGGACTGAAAAGTTCATCATTGCTTTTTAAAATTCACTTTGTGAACATTTCAGTGGGTTTGATTTTCTGCCTTGCTCGTATGTTGTTACAAAATCAATTGCATTATGGTTTTTTTAGGTGTTAGTGGACACCAGCAATGAAAAAATACCACTGCCTATAACCTATAGCAATTTTACTTGCACAACATGTAAGTCTACAAGAAGCTCATTCTTAATAAACTATTCAAAAGTATTTGGTCAGTTTTCAAGAATCTTAGCAGATAAGGACCTGAAAAGTCATGTATGGATCCAAGCATCCCTTCCAACTCAGCCATGCCCCCCCTTTTTTTTTTTTTTCTTACTGAGAGACCAAAAAACTGTATTTTCCTTGAGGTTTTTACATATTTGCATTTTTTTTCTGAATGCCTTATTAATTCCACTGTTAAACTGATATAGCTGATTCTTTTGAGATTCATGTTGATCACTTGTACAGCAAGAAAGGAAAAAAGAAAGTATTTTTAAGAGAAAAAAGAGGAGATTTAAGAGGAATAGCGTTCAATAACATTAAAATGATTGAAATGTTGTGCCCATTTTAACCAGTTCAGAACTGAAGATTCTCTGCACGAAACCACAGAAGTCTGAATTCTGAAAGAAAACTTCAAAAAGTATGTTTCTTTCTGCTTGTAAGTTGCTGATCAGTTAAATTCTTTATTTAGAAATTTTCTTTAATTTCTTTACATTCCTTAATCTCTGAGATATTTAAATACTGTAAATCCTTTACTTGATTTCAGATACATAGCATAGAACAGAATAACATTTTTAACATTAACTCTGAAAATTTACATAACAGAATGGCCAAAGCACATCTGCCTTTTGGCAAGGATATAAACAAAATGCAAGGTTTTTCTTCTTTTATTATTCATGATATTTCACTGTCTTGCTGACAGCCAGAAAGGTCCGGATTCCTTAGGTGCTTTAATTTTTTTTTTTTGAGTAGACAAATGCCCTGATTCTCAAAACAACTCATTATTCAGAACCAGTGAGTTTAAGAAGAATGAAATACTCCAGAGTACTTGATGATATCATTGCTGAAGAAACTTAAACATTTAAAACATAATTTAAATACTTCTCTAATAGTTTACTGAAAATCTTCTATTTCGTTCCCAAGCCATCTTCCCCATAAAATCATTATACCACAAAGAAACTTTAAGGACTGATATCCATTCATTTCTGTTGGTCTTCACAGAATCACAGAATGTTAAGGGTTGGAAGGGACTTTGAAAGATCATTTAGTCCAACCCCCTGGCCAGAGCAGGACCACCTAGAGCAGGTCACATAGGAACGCATCCAGGCAGGTTTTAAATGTCTCCAGAGAACGAGATTCCACAACCCCTCTGGGCAGCCTGTTCCAGATGAGGTCTCACTAGGGCGGAGTAGATGAGAAGGAGAACCTCTCTCAAACTACTAACCACACCTCTTCTAATACACCCCAGGATGCTGTTGGCCTTCTTGGCCACGACAGTGCATTGCTGGCTCATGGTTATCCTGCTGTCCACCAGAACCCCCAGGTCCTTTTCCCCGATGCTACTCTCTAACAAGTCAATCCCCAACCTATACTGGTACATGAGGTTATTCTTCCTAGATGCAAAACTCTACACTTGCCTTTGTTGTATTTCATTCAATTTCTCCCTGCTCAACTCTCCAGCCTGTCTAGATCTTGCTCGTGAGATTGTAGTTGTACACGAGGATAAGGATTATTGGTCCTCTTGAATATGCATTTCCACTAATTCTGTTGTCCTGATTTGTTACATCTGAAGAGCTAGAATATTTTAATTTATGATCATATTAATTATATCTAGGGTATAAGTCCCAAAGCTCTTAATTTCTAGGATAATTCTAAATTGTGCTAAGTCTGCCAACTGAGGAATTCCTGTAGAGAGCATTCTGTCTTAATTCTAGCCTATGCAGTCATGATGGACACATGTTTAGTTAAGGTTGTTCCCATATATAATGTTCCTATCTTCAATAGCTTGATAGGTAGCTTTATCCCAGCATGAATCCATTTCTTATTTATAAAGTAAAATTTAAAAGTATCCCTAATATGCAAAATATGATAATCTAAAAGAAGGTTATATAGCCACATAATTATGATAAAAGAGAAAGAATGGTTTTAAATGTAAAAGTTTTCCATGTTCATACAGGAATTACAGAAATAATTAACAAAGAATAAACAGTTTCTCAACTGAAGCTCCTGTCAGGCACCAGAAACTGGGAAGGAGAGGTATGTGCAAGTGTCACTTATAAGCAGTGTCAAATTTAAAGGAATTGAAAACTTTGTATTTGAAAATACAGAAGTCTGCCTGAAATTAAAGGGAGTTAGATTGAAATGAAGAAGGAAATACCTGAGGAGCAAAGAATTTTGGTCTATTAAGTGAAGAAATACATTTAATGACTAAAATGATGCAAAGGAATCTTGGCAAATAGATAAAAGTCAGGTGGGTGGTGGGGGTTTTTGGGTTTTTTGTTTGTTTTTTTTTTTGGTTGTTGTTTTAAGGAATGTAGAGCAAGTTACTTAGCTTGATCCACAGCTCATGCTCCACAAATCCCAAGGAAAACTTTAATAAAAGAGAGTTTTTCCTCTACGATTTCCAGGTCATTTGGCTACTATTCAGGCAAAGAGAAAAATGTCCTCCTTTGTTTTCTTCAGCACTTTCTGTTGCAACAGTCTGTAAAAATTTCCCAGGGTGAAACCTAGTGATGATTGCATTTATGGGTAGGATTTGGCTTTCCTATTTCTTATCTTTTAGAGTACTTACTATATTTCACTAAGCCAGGATATCCTAATACACTTTCTTCATGTTTCTATTTTAAGTTCATAAAAAAATCAGAAGATGTGACAACTTTTATAAAAATAGGATATAAATAAAATGTTTTGAGCTTCATCACAACTTGGGTAGAATGGATATGAAAAGAATTTAGATTTAATCTAGATTAATTAGGCAAAAAATATTACTACATATATCAGACTGAAATAAAACATGAGTGTCATTTTCTGAAACCTAGACAGAAGTGGCCCAGGTTTGCAATGCTCTCAGATGTTAGGACAAAGTTCTTAATACATACCATATAATTCATATACTATAGCACTCTAATGTGCCACTGAAGTTTTAAATTTCCCACATTTTAGAGCATTACACAAACTTTCTACTGCAATCTTCTTGCACGTTAAAGCCTTAAAACACTCCAAGCTCTTAATCATAGTAATTCATATGAAGCTCAGCCTTTTGTTCAAAATTAGCTGGCCTATTAGACAGTAAGGTAATCTTTGATAAGAACACATATGACACTCAATATGGAAACGCAGAATATATTCCAAATGAATTCTTTCTTTCTCTTGGGAGTTAATATTGTATAGGGTTTATCTGAAAGCTAGAAAAGGCATAATTGAATTTGCATTTTTAAACTAATTTTCTAGCATGTAACAACATTTGAAGCTGGCAGTTCGGTGAACTGTCATTTTTAGCTCCCTACATTTGGCAAAACTGATTACAATCTCTCTCTTGCAGGTAAGTCATGTGTCAGTTCTACTGTCAAGACACTCTGAGATGCTTACATGGGGAAATAATTATTACTGAGGCTTTTAAAAATTGTTTCTTGTTACTACTTCTGCTGAGCTTACCAAGTTTTGTTGCTTCCTTTTATTGTTGCATAGTAGTATAAAATCAAAAGAATGCAATGAAATATCGCAGGGAAAACCAGGACTACCTTCAGGGGGGATGGACTAGATCACTTCCAGAGGTCCCTTCCAGCTCCTATCATTCTGTGATTCTGTGACTATGGCTGTATAGTGTATTGACATTACATCTGGTCGCAAATAGTAAACAAGAAAAATCTTTTGTATCAGTAATCAGAAATCAACCTTGTGAACACATAGACACATCTTCTGTTGAAGAAAGCTTTGGAGAAGTGACAGCACAGGACAACTTTTATCTTAATCATCTGATACTGTAAAAAAGGATTCACTTCTAATCCCTGTAAATTACCTGCTCACAGGTAGATGAGAAGCCATTTGTGGTTCTCTGTTTGCAAGCTGCACCTAACCATAGCATAAAATTAATAAACCTTACATTTTCCTTGCTGAAAGCACATTAAATTTAGATTCCAATTGCTGTACATATTGTGAAGCATACTCAGTTGTTCTACATGTGTCACATGCCAAGAGAATAACGGCATGCAGAAGAAAGGCAAAACCAATGTGGCATACGCTTTCTGCATCTCACTGAAGTACCATCTCCCCAGCCACTGCCTGAGGCAACAACCATCAACAAAGCTCCGTGCAAACATCAAAAATGAGAAAAATCACAAACCAAATTTAATGGTCACAGCCACTTTCTCAACATCATACAGACTGACTATGCAAACTGAGTAAGCAAACTTGACTTACATTACCTTCTTGTCTTGCTCTGACCCAGCAGCCAGGAGTCACTTCAAAGGAACATTAATCAAAATAAAGTAAAAGAACTTGCTGTTTTGTCACATTTATTTGATCCAAAAATTTGCAGTTCTTTCTAGAAGGCGGTGATGGGAATCTCTAATATTCTATCAGAAACAACTTTCCACATCCTCAAGCTTTTTAAATGCCATAGCTGCAATGAATTCTGGTATACAAACATTGGTTTCATCACCAAGACAATGATGCAACCGTTATTTACTGTCAAGTCCTAAACATCAGCACATATCTCTAAGGATATTATATATCCAGTTATGCTGGCTAACTACAGAGGCTTGGTTTTCTTTTCAGATTTCCAAGTAATTCTTTTCTTAAGGTTTCCTTCTTACAGAAATTTGTAGAATCTCCTGCAAATGCATTTTGTGCTAGGCTATGTAAGTTTGCTATTCATGTCTTTTCATTACTCCATCCCACATATGGGTACATAGCCTGAAAATCAGAAAGTGCATTGCTTACGTGTATAAATATTCGGTCACTATTCCAAAAGTATGTGGGGTTTTTTTTTCTTGTTTGGTTTAGTGGTGGTTTTGGTGGGTTCGGGGTTTTTTTTGTCTTTGTTTTTTTGTTTGTAGTGTGTGTGGTGGGGGTTTTTTCCTGTTTTTTTTTTTTTTGTTTGTTTGTTTGCTTTGATTTTTTTGGTTCTTGTTGTTTTAGGGATTTTTTTTGTGTGTGTGTTTTATTTTGTTCTGGGGTTTCTAAAGTAATTTACATATGCAAAAAGAGTTACATCTAAATATGTTAACTGGAAATAATAAAAATATTATGGGAAACACAAAAGCATGTGACACTAAGAATTTATTTTACACAAATTGCAAGGATTAAAGGAGGAAATCAGAACTCAACTTTTAATGAATCCAGTAATATTTTCCATTTAAAATCAAAAACATCATGGAAATTACATCCTATTTTACTCTGTTCAGCAATTATTTACTTGTAACTTTGCTTTACTGTTGAAAGAATATGAGCTAATGGAGTTTCTACAGATGTTTTCTGTCTTAATTCCCTCAGTGCACCACTGTTAATGCTACAACTCCAACTCCCCACCATGCTCCCAGTGACACTCTACCACTCAAGAGATACCAAAGTCATGGCCCATCTGCATATGCATATTGATTATCTAAGTGGTTGCTGCTTAACAGCATTTATAACAGCTGAGACTTGCTTGCTTGGCCATCAGTGGGAATGCTCATTTCCTCTGCACAGCTGCTGAAGGTCACAAAACTTGGAGGAAGCAATATCATAGAGATTTTTTTTTTTTGCCCTAGTTAGATTTGGTTGATAGTGGGCAGTTGGTTTAAAAAAAAAAAAAATCACAGAGATTAATTTAACTATATAATCTTCATCTCCTTAAAGAAAAAAAAACTCAGACAAAAAAATGCATGTCCTTTTCCCAAACTTGCATAGACTAAGTTCTACCACACATATGTAGCTACAGAATTTGTACTTTAAAGTCAGATATACTAATTTCACTGTCAGACAGGACTTTGCACCAATGAAATTAAGGTTTCTCTCAAGGTAAGGAAATGTTTCAAAATTCAGAATTGAAATAGCCAGTATTCTTACAACTGAAAAATTCAGCACCCTTTTCAGTTTTTGTATACTGTCATAGAAAAGAAGACTCCTCTAAGCTTAACGTGAAAACCTCAGAAGCAAAAATACTTTCTTCAGAAGATATTCCTGAATGGTCACCTTTAAGATAACATCTGCCTGATAATTAGTTTCACTTACACTCTTTTGAAATACTGGCAGAATTTAAATAATATATATATTTTAATATAATATGTAA
>WTSP01021498.1:0-22135 GCA_025331215.1 Actenoides lindsayi | reverse complement strand
ATATAATATGTAAATGAATGATTTTGTAGTCAACTAAAGCACAGTGGTAGGCTCCCTCAGGTACCATGTTAGGAACAGATGGTCATCCTTTCACCTCAAAAGAAAATTGGTGTTTGATAATGAAATCTTGATCACCTACCATCTGCCTGCTAATGATTAGCAGCAACAGGATCATTTGTCTGAGTATACTCAAGGAGAAGTGCATCTTGGACAACTTTGAGGACTCTAATGATCTTAGTTCACCAATTAAATCAGATATCAAATATTAGAAAGGTTGTAGGTAAACTCAAGGTCTTAATTTCTTCTGTCTTTGCTGAAGTCCTAACTGGAAAATAGAATATTTATATATATATTTTTATATATATATATGTATATTTCCTGCAAGTGCATGCATATAACCCTACAGCCATCTTTTTGTAGAGTTTTTGCTTCCTGAGAAAGGCAAAGACAATATAAAATTTGAACAACTCTGCAACAATAAGCAAAATAATAAAAGCTGTTGATTTAAAAGCTAACATTTGAAAAGTAAAAGTGCAGTGTTAGGGGCAAAGACTGTACCTAACCTTTAATCAGCCATGCATTGGATGGGGAAATTCTTGTCCACCCCTCCCCACTGTTTCTTAGAAGTGATCCCTGCTTTCAGATACTCCAGCAAGGTTTTTATAGAACACAAAAATAGCTAACTACAGCAATGTAACTAAGTAGAGAAAATCCATTTTTCTCAGTGGAAGGCACAAAATGGTTTGAAAACAAAGGTCCTTGTACCCACTGTGTCTCTAAGAGGACAAAACCTTTGCTCTGATTCTCCTTTGTATTTCAGCAACTTTCAGATTGTATGAGATGAACAAAGACCAGAAAGCCTTTGCTGTGGATGTACAGGAAAGTTGCTCTTCACTTTTGAGGTTTACCTGGCATAGCTGCTAGTAACACCCCCTTCTCAGTAGTCTCCTGCTCTCCAGTCTTGGCTTTCTTACCACTGAGTGTGTCCAGCTCTATCCGAGTTCTCACAGAGCCCCTCCCCCTGCCAAAGGCTCCACAAAGCTCAGATACACCACATCAAGACCATGACAGATAAGCAGTCTTCCTTGTGGTCCTCTTGTTGGCATACAGCTTTTAACATAAAACATACAGGGCTGAAAGGAAAGAAATTGTCAAGTTCTACCATCTGCCACACATCACTCCTACAGAAATCTGAGAAGGATTTTCTCCTGATACAACACAGTGCAGGATTTGTCCCCTAAGGGGATGTTCTTGGACAGTCAGAAGCATCAGTACTTTTGCTTGTCAGTGTTTCTACTAGCATGCCATATGTTTTGCAAGAACAAATGTAACCTCATACATTTTGAATTATCTTTCTTCATGATATCTTACCATTTTAGAAGAGTATCTACAAGAGAAGGTTTCCCATACAAACAAGACAGAATTTTCTCAAGAGTTTGTACGATTGCCAAGCACGTTTTCTCTCCTTTTCTAAAGTATCTTTGGGTACAGAAGACTATTTTACTTTTTTTTTGGGGGGGGGGGGCAGCGAGGAGCTATGTGCTGATTTCATCTGACTGGACTTCAATTTCTCATACTACAGTTCTAGGGATTACTACATTGTTCAGAACAGTATAAACCACCATATATTTTTCTGTTATTTTTGAGCAACATAGAAACTAAAATCCATTCAACAGTTACCTATTATAGTCACGTTGTGCTGTATTCCAAGAGAGATACAAGTTATCCTCAAGGTTTTGCACAATAGCTCATTAGATTACTCTCTTTTGAATCAACTAATCAGATACACACTGATGTTCTCAAATGAAGTAATTCTCCCATCTGAAGTAAAAACAGGGCCTGTTTCTATCCTCTCTAGAACTTGGTTGTTTTGCTGGATTTTTTTTTTTTTTTTTTTAAGAGTATGCATACTGTTCCACTTTTAGTGCAGTTTGTTTCTTGTATTCCTTACCTCTTCCCATGAGCCTTGCTTTCCCATCTGCAGTGGTACACTTCAGCGTCTTCCTTCCATTCCTCCCGTGTTATGGTTTAGGATACATATTACTGTGCACCTTTTCTTATTGCAGAAGAAACACTTCTACCTCCTCAAATGCCATTCTACATATTCCTTAGGCGACTGGGTTTCATCAGCTTTAGCCTGGAAACCTTCCCATGAAAGACTGTCTTCCTTTTTTTTCCCCTCTTCAGGCTCTCTGTCCTTTTGGCTCTCCATACACTTCCCAATACATTTCTCAATAGCAGAGTGATAACCTACAATCTCAACAAATACATTCCTGCTTCATGTTATCAGTCCTACACAGTTAGCCTTCCTCCATTTTACTACAGGACCTGTAGTCATACATTGTACAGTCACATATGAATAAGCTTCCAGAGCATCTCAGTGCAGCAAGACAATATAATTTGAATAAAGAGAGAGAGAGAGAGAGCGCAGAGATCTTCAATAGGTTTCTCCAAAGCACCAAAAACAAGACCTGGAGAGATCTTCTTTGAAGAAGGGAGTATGCAAATTATGCAAATTTTGCAACACACAAAAATAATGCAAAGACATAATTTCAGGAACTCAAATCACAGAATCATTGGAATTGGAAGGAGCCTCGAAAGATCCCCTAGTCAACACTTCACACCACCCCTGACCCCCCCAAGCATGTTTGCCTAGAGCACATGACACAGGATTACATCCAGTCAGGTTTGGAATGTCTCCAGAGAAGATGACTCCACAACCTCCCTGGGCAGCCTGTTCCAGTGCTTTGTCACCCTCACATTAAAGAAGTTTTCCCACATATTTAGATGGAACTTCCTGTGTTCCAGTTTGTGTCCATTGCCCTGTCACTGGGCACCACTGAAAAGACCCCAGCTCCATCCTCCTTGAAATTCACCCTTTAGATAGTTAGAGACATTGGCAAGGTCTCCTCTGTCTTCTCTTCTCCAGGCTAAATAGTTCCAGCTCTCTCAACCTTTCCTTGTAAGATATGCTTCAGTCCCCTAATCATTTCCCTTGCCTTGTGCTGGACTCTCTCCAGTCGTTCTCTATCTCTTTTCAACTGCGGAGCCCAGAACTGGACACAGGATTGCAGATGAGGCCTCACCGGGGCAGAACAGAGAATAAAGCCAAATGGTCTATGAGGAAAACTTAGGTTCAAGTTAATGGAGGTGTCCAGAGACAGAATAATAAAACAGTAATAACTTTTGCCAATTTTCTTTTTTTTAAATCTCAACATTGTTTTCCAGGAGTTATTTGAATACACTATTTTAGACCACATCTATTCACTCCACAAAACACTAAATATACTATTCAGTAACGCTTGTAACAGATTGTAAGAATGCTGCTAACTCATTACACACTTCACGCTAATGGGTAGATTTCATGCATCTATGTAAATGCACAGCAGAGAAAATCCTAGAAGGCAGGATAGTAGTCAACTGGCTCATGTCCTCCAACACAACACTTATAAATGCCCTCATCAGTTCAATTTTGATTACGGCATTGCAGGTTATATTCTTATTAATATAAATGTCTACCCTTAGAGAGAAGACATATAAAGCTATTTATGGCTTTTTACGAGGCTCCTGCTGATCCTCTCTGAAAGCTAGTCAAGTTTTTAATATCTAAAGACAAATGAGTGAGATATCAATAGCTAATGAAATAAGCAAAACTATATAGAAATAATAAGCAGCACTATTACAAAACAAAGCAGTGGTTTATTACAATTTTATCACAAAAAGTTATACAATGAATTTCAAAGGAATAAGAGACAGTTGATTTCTCCCTTTTATCTATCAGATTTATTCTGTATATTAACTTACATTTACATAGATCATCTGCCCTTTCACATACCTTTGAAATGTCTTTTAATGAGTATGTGAATCATCTTACCATCCTGAATAATTAAAAAAGGAGTATATTAAGCTACAAACATGGAATCTAGTTCTGTTATTATTATGTTACATTTTTTTCCCCAAAGTCATGGATTTATATGATGGAAAAATCCAGACCTTTTCCTTCTACTTCTCCCCAATCTTCAGCCATGTAAACTCATCTCAAACTGTATCTAAATGCAAGAAATTATAGGCATTTAGTGCATTTCAAAATATTTTTCTACATATCTTCAAACAATGTGGGTTTTAAGGCCTTCCTTCTTATTTAGAGAAATACAAGATATTTTATTAAAACTCTTTTTAACGGGCAAATATTGGTGTTATTTAGATTTGGATGTTTAAGGAGACAAGATTTATAAGGAGCATTATAATCCTCTATTAGACTCAGTAGAGTAGTTCAAAAAAGCCAGTAAGTTGTTAGGTATGCAACCACCCTTTCAAGTCCAAACTGCAAGCAACAACTTTCATGCTGATTACTATTATTAATTCCTTTTTTTTTTTTAACTGTAAACTTACCCTCTATTTCCAGTATGAATGTGCCAGTATTCAGTCTCTGGCAGCTCTGCCTCAACACCTTCCCTCATGACTACTCAAAAGTTTTACCCTTGCCAGACAAACACTTGTCAAACATGATCCAGTCAAACACAGGTAATTACTTCGATGAGGAAAAATGCTATGAGATTTTCATTCCATGTTTGATCCAATGCTCATGATTTCCCATGGCTTTTGAATCAAGCACCCTTACCATCTTTTAATTGTGTGCCCTTAATGAAGTTCTGAACAGAAGAATTCCTGTTACCAAAATGTATTATTTGAAATCTTTGATGTGACCATAAATCCTGTCACAAAGTAATAAAAAAGTTCAGACTCTGAATGGTCACAAGTGAGATGAAAACATTTACAGGAGTAACACTCATTTCATCACAGGACATCATGTTGTAGATTATAAGAAACACCACAGAAATAAATCACTAAGGTAAATAATCAAGTGTATCCTATATATTTTTAACTACTGATTTAAGAGCATTTTGATAAAGAAACAAGAGCATATTGACTGTAGTTTCAGAAAATGTAGAAGTATATTGTACTGTAAACTTTTGAACAAGGGCATAGTTGTAACATTTTTCGGAAGTTATTGGTTCTGTTGTTTTGAAAACAAAACAGCCATGGGAAAAAGCCAGCCCTATCTCTCCTGCATCAGTGTTCTACTTACAGTGATAAACAATTCTTCAAATCAAAGCCAGTCATAAACTGATGCCTCCAAGTATATGTCTGTATCTGTACAAGATAGACCCTGAAACTTCTATACAAGCAACAGAAATGTGCAAAACATATACATATCTCAGGACCTGCCCCAGCTATCCTTGTTGAGACTGAGTAACATTCCTGGGAGAGTTTATGATTAAATACTGCAAAATTAAGCATATGAAGGCACTGCCCAAAATATGGAACTCAGTAAGTCTACCCTCAATGAGTAGATTTCCTTATTCCCCCAGGGGTCTCACTTGAGTTCTAGGGGTTACTTGCTCCTAATTGATGGCAGGGGTTACAAAGATTTTTATTAAATGCTGAGTTGTTCATAGCAAAAGTCATGTTCTCCTTAATACAGTTACATTAACCCAATGTGCCATATTAAAACAGTGGTTCTTCACCAGTGTGCATGCCATGCTGCCCCAGGAATTACAGAATCACAATGAATAGTCTTGTGGTGTGAGCACCAACAGTTCTGCAAGTGGTGAGTAAGATGAATGCAGCAAAGACACATGTAGCTTTCTAAAATTATTGTTATTAAAGAAAATATCTATTAATACACACTATTGCTTATACACATGGAAATCTGGTGCCTTTCAGGTACTCAGTTTTATTTCACCACAGAGAGGTAGGGTTTAATTTTTTTTTTTATGCAGAGTGAAATAGCTCAATAAATTTCAATGGTGGGAGGGCAAGATTAAATAACACAACATAGGAAAACGGACATATTATTTTGTTCATCTGCATGTATAGCATGTGTATAGAGTTGCATCATCCTCCTATGAAGCAGTGACTATTAAACCCTAAGCAGCTATCGATTCTCTATCTTGCCATTCAAGTAAATGAGGTAATAGCGAGTGAACTGACTGGAGCATATAAGTAGTGTTAGCATGAATCAATCACTTTAAACACTGCACTGCAGTGAGAAAATACAAACTGGAGAGACAGTAAGAATCAGCATTCTCTCCCTTTTGTCGAGTAGCACCAATGTTATCATAAAAATGGAGAAGCACACATTTTGATGGGCACAGAAGTTCTACTTCAAGCACAGGTCAGCTATTAAGCTCATCATGACAGACATGGTGTTTTTATTTGTTCGATTACTTTGAAGAGTGCAGAGAAAGACAACACAGCCTAACTTAAATAACAGCACAGTAGAAAGTAGCTGGCACTATGTGTGCAGCTTGACTCCCTGTTGTTCTGCTACTAAATGATCCTTACAATTAATTTCTTTTAAAACTCTCTTCCCTTCCTAAATTACTTCTGTGGAAAACTGCAGAACAACGAAGACTCACAAAAAAAAAAAATTGCCTACAGTAAGTTTGAGAGTGATAGCTGCTCACTTGTATGATCTCCTGGAGCACAAATATACTTCAGCAATAACACTTAACAACCACACCTTGTGATTTCTTTCAAGCCTATTGAAAGCATTAAAAAAGGTGACAGGCTGATGATGCAACCCAGCTCATAACTGAAGGAAGCCAGATGAACTGAACAAAAATGAATGCTTACTATTTACAGCAAATGATTTTCATATATTCAGTCTTAAACCAAGACAGTGAGTTGACTGAGGCTTTTCAAGAAACTGAACACACTGAAATATTTTAAAATGATGCTATTAGAAAAGGAACAAAGTCTTCATCTATATTTTGGAATAAATAGCACCACCAGTATTTTCAATAGAAGACTGATTTATGTCTCACCATGGCCAAACTATCAGTTCTAGTCTAATGCCCCACATACTTAATTTTGGGCATTGTTGTTTGTTTGGTTTTGAGGTTTTTTTTCATGCTCGTCTTTATTCCTCCCATTCTCTTCCATGGTCCCATTTAGTCTTGGCTTTGCTGTTATTGCTTTTGACACCTTCCCGGTTTTGTGAAGGTATCACAGTCCTTATCAACCCAAACCACTCCTGCTCATTTTACTTATCTCTGGCAGTTGCTTCAGTTCAGCAGCTCTAAAATTTGAGAATGTCCATGACAATGTTCAGAAATGTGGTGTGGTATTCTTTCATGAGGTGGTCAAGCATATTAAAGAATGCACCTGCACATCAATACCAAGAAAATGAGTTTGACTTTATCACCTTAATTCTAGGACACATTTATCCACAATATAAAACAGCGTATGTTATTGGCATAACAATTATGGATGGATGGCTGTATCAGCAGGGGAGTGCATAGGGCTGGAATAGAAAGTCTGTTTCGAGTCAGAGGTCAGGGTCTGAGGTGATACGGAAGCAGAAAAAGGCTGTATCATGCAAGCTGCTTCTCCTGCTTTCATACAGGCAGGACAGTTCTGAAAAAGGCCCAAAGCATCTTGGCCTCTGATACCTGTTCTCTTACATCCAGATATTAAGACTTACACCTTTTAACTTTTCTATGCTTTCCCTCTCGTAGAAAGTAGCCTTTTTTTTTCTTTTTTTTTTCTTTTTTTACAATCTCTAAACAAAATCTACCCCTCCAACAAACACACTAAAAACCAAACCAGACAAAAACCCTTGAAAGACTAGTGAACAATAAGCACCATTAGACAAGGAGCAATCTGAATATACTGAAGTAAAATTTCGAATCACATATTTAATTTTTCTGCTTCTGTCATCTTACTAAGTGAGAAATAACACAGTCACTTTTGCCTACCTGAATTAATCCTCTTCTGCTTTTCCACAAAACATAATTTTCCCCTTCCCCTCACTCTACAAAGGGAGTTTGTTAGTCTGAATGTAGTGACATGAAAAGAAAGCTCTGTAATATGCTGGTATTAACTCCACTGGAATATCAATGAACTTGATACCAGCTTAAATGGACTTCAGAAGGATGCCCATGCACCCCACATGTGCTAACATGAAAAATGGTAAGCAGCAGCATGAAGAACAAGAGCAACATGCCTGAGAGCTAGAAAATCAAGAGAGGCAAAGGAGATAAGTGCAGTTACATGAGTGGCAGCAGAAATATGAAGCAGCAGGCTCTCACTGTGTGTAAATCTATCCAGGCATCTCCTGACCACCACACTTGGTGTTCATAGGAGTTGAAGGACACTCTGGAAATCCTGTTCCACAGGACAGCTGTTAGTACAGGACCAACAAAAGTTGTATGGTGTGCCCAAACAGACTTCAGAAAAGCCTGGGTTATTGACATAAATTCATTTTCTTTCCATATGCCTCCCAACCCTACAATCCTTTCTTTTAGAAATGTTTTCTTGAAAAATAGTGAAATCCATTCATTGGAATCATCAAGGACAAGAACACCAGCTGTGTTTGAATGATATGGCATAAAAATTAGTTCTACAACTGATTTTCAATCTGCTTATTCTAAGAGCATACAAGTAAATACAGTAGTCTATTTTAGTCTTCATCTCTTAGAGTAAGCAGTGCCTCTGTGATTTGACATTTGGTTGTGAAAGATATAGAGTGGGGAAAAAAAAAAAAAAAAGATGTGCTTTGTGCATATGCTTGAGTTCCCTATTAAGAGGTGAGTGCTATCCATGTTGTCATGAGATATTACCTCCCATAAACTTTCAAGGAATTTACTTATTGAGTGCACAGTCTTTAATAGTGATTACACGATTTAATATCTTTCCTGAAAGCCAAGTTACCATGCTGTTTATGTTGTATGCTTCAACTCCCTGGTGAAAGGTTTATGAATTGTTATTTATAACTCTTCTGCATCTTTCAGAAATGCTTAGGGCAGCATTATGAAGGATAAAGTGCCATTCTGATGACGACAAAACTAAGCACAGGAAAGTAGAAAAATTAATTAGACAACGTTTAACCAAAAAGAATCACTCATATTCCTTAGTAAACTTCTAAATAAACACTTATGGGGGAAAAGCGACTTTCATTTAAGACCCCCTTTTCTACCACAAACACTAGTACTTCAGAAATACCATTACCTTTAGAAATTTTAGGCACAAAATAAACCAAGGTCTCTTATGTATCTTGAAAAATGATCACAAAAGGTATTGCTTAATAGTTTGCTTACACCAGTTCTTGTTTTTTGTTCTGTGGAAACTGGCAGGCTCTTTGGCATCTTGGTCATTACATTTGGAAGATGTAGCAGATAAAATGGAATAAGCAGGAGAAGCACACGTATGTGTGTGTATGTGCGTGATACATCACACAAAGGGTGACAGGAGAAGGAAAGTAAGGAAATTAATATGGGGGACATAAAAGGAGAAGAGGGGAAGCTAAAGAGATCCAGTGGCAAAGATCCCAAGAAAAGCAGATGGAAACAAATACTAAAAAAAAAAATTACCAAAAGAAAAAATTTAACAGTAATTTGTCCCAAAATGGTGTATTGAAGTTTTACAGTGTAAACATTTTAGTTGAAACATAATGGAAACAAAACATAGTGAATTAAGGCAGTTAAGAAAGAAAACAAGGAACAATATGAAAACAGTCCAAGATAAAATACAGATGTGCAAATTAGGTTAAAACAGGACATAATGAATACATTTGTGTTAAAAATGTGTCAAGGAAGAATGAAGTTTCTTTCAAATTTTAAATACATCTATACCAGCGTATACACTTGAACTAGCTGCTTCTACCAGAAATGGATCTGAATGTAGGTACAAGTCCACAATTTTATGACGTGCCATGCAAGAGCAGAGCTATGGATTTAATCTTAAAGACTTCTGAGCACTGTAAAAGAATTCAGCCTTACTTAATGAAGAATATCCCCAACTTCAGTGAAGCAACTACACAGCAAGGCTTCTTACAGGACATCCTTGAATTTGGGGGCTGTACTGCCAAGCGTATTGGAAGGGTTGAAAAAATAGAAGAGTAGTATTAACCCTAAAATAAAACCAAAACACAACTACAGTTCCACCTTTTAGTAGCACAAGACTCTTAATAGTTCACTGGTTTATGCTTAGACATAAATACATGCTGATTACTGACTACAAGGTCTCTGAAATGCCAGGAACACAGAAAAGCAACAATGAATGAGAGGGGAAAAAAAAAGAGATATCATTTCTCTGGGAAACTATACCTCCATTCAAGTGCCTTGTTGCTTACATAAGAATATTTCTTAATTATTAAGAGAAGTGAAGTGAACAAATGACAGGTATGTCTGGGGATCTGATGCTCCATGTTCACATTCTGTGGCATTCTGTCTTCTGCAGAACCAGAGTGAATATTGCTAAGTACTACCTTATGCCTTTTGGTCCATTTCTGGATCATACCCAGGCCCTATAATTTATGTTGCATTAGCTTGCTCCTTCAGGCAGAGCTAATGGCATCTGAGGTGATTAATCATTCCCACCGTACACTATGAGGGAACATCTGAAATAGTAACTACCTGTCTCCCACTTCTCTTCATTGCAGCACACACCAAATGGGAGCAGTTGTGTTTATAGCTAGGAAAATTACAGTCTCTGATGTTGTTAGGAGATTATTTATGGCAAATTTGCTTCCACCTATGATGTTAATTGTGAACACTTAGTCGTCATCATTCAGTGTGGCTACAAGGGATCACAAAGTAATGAGGTAACATGTAGACAGATAGTTGGGCATCCACATGGAAACCTTTGCATTTCTCATCCATGTACTCTTTGCTTAAAAAGACCAAAAAAAATAATTAAAAATTTAGGTTCAACTTCTGATTTAAATATGTTTTTGCTTCAAAAGTATATGGTACCTTCAATGCTGTGAAGCCAAATATGAAGACAATCTTGCTAAAAATTGCAAAATATTAAGTCTTGACTCATGATTATCATTTGCATCCCAGTCACAAATCATCTGCTTTTATGAAATTCAACTACTGTATTTTTTTGTTTCTAATAATTTACCTTTGTGCCCAGACATGTAGTTACTTGGAGTACATTTATTATTATCTTTAGTTTCAAATTTCAAAGAAAAGCCTTAGACACTATGTATTGCTATGTTTATTGACAATTTATAAATTTGTTTCAATGTTTAGATGAACTGCACGATGACTAAAGGTATTAGAGAAGACCTAGGAACACTTTTCTAATCATATTGCTTAACATTTTAACTATAGGTCTTCCATTTCTGTAGACATCACATTACCTAAACTATATGGTGATTACACCACTTGTCATTTATAAGCAGTATAGCAACTGGGAAATCATCCTTTCAGTGTCCAAAATGGTTTACCTGTGATTTGCCTATGGTAGTGTACACAACTGTTTCAGATACGTTGAATCTTACTATAAATGATGCATGTAAGCAAAGCATTTTATTGGCTTTTAGTCCTTTCCTTGTTGATATTCATTTTTGCATCAAAGACAAATTTTTTCCTCAACTGCAATAAACTTTATTCCTAAATGTGTCAGTGTATCAACAGTGCACAGACCTACACAGAAGAGAATGCAGAAGGGTCAGTCCTTCTCGAATTGCATGGCTCACACTCTTGAGTACAGGTATAAAACATAACAATAGAAATAAAGAAAGATTCAGTATCATAAAAGCATTTTCAGTAGAAACCTTTCTGCTTGACTGCTTAGAAACATGCAGTGTGATATCACAGTGAGATAGTCAATGCATAGGTCAGAAAGCTCAGCTACCAGGTTGGTTCACAAAAAACATATGCCACAGTCTGCCATTGTCACTGAAAAAGAGCCGCTTAAGAGGAAATAAAAGCAATGTTCTTCCTGCAGGTCCTCTTGTTTTTTTTCTTTGTCGCAATGACACTCCTCCATGCATCTTAATTTCTGTGCATATATTTATAAATATGATCATTAGATGTACCACACAGAGAAGAGCTGTACCTCTACAGTTTTCAGTTTCCTGGATAATTAAGTCCTTAAGACTAAAAAAAAAAACCCACCCCAAAGAACAACAACAACAAAACTAACAAACCCAAACAAACAAACCACAAACAAACCAAAACCAAAACCAACAAAACCAACCCCAAAAAGAACCAACCAAAAAGCCTGAAGAACAAAAACAACAACAAAAAAAAGGGCAAAAATCTATCTGAAAATCTGAAAAAGTGTGCAACAGTCTGGGGGTGATCCAGTATGCGTGATTTACTCCATTGAGCCCTGGATCCTATTGCAAGCAGAACATGCAATAGCAAAATGGATAACTAACTCAAGTATGAACTACCAAGTCAGAACACTAATAAAAAGGGTTATTTCTGCTCCTTAGATTAGAAAGTTGCACTCAGTGCAATTACAAAAGAGGAGGACTGTTTTCAAAGAATAAAGAGTTCCATTTATCTTGAACTAGTTAATATAAGTCAAAGCATAACAACATTGTACATTAGTAAGATACACATAGAAGATTTAACCACCAGCATGACTAATATAATGTGTTGTAGCACTGAGGGCATTGTCATATTATAAATATTCATTCAAATGGTAATTTATTATAGTTACATTGCACCTGCAGGAAAAATATATTCTGGAAACATAAAATGTTTTAATAAGCAATGAAGGAAAACATCCTAAGCACTATGTAAACATATTGGATGTGTTAACTTTGCTACTCACTGATAAATACAAAGTCATACAGAATTTTCTTGCATCTTAAAAATTCTTAATGGCCACATAATAGTCACAGGGCAACTATATCTCTTTTCCTTCATACTCATTGCAGTTTATGATCCTCTTCTCGGAAAACACTTATGGACTTGTACATCCCGTTCCAGCTATGACTTTTTCCCTCACCACAGCTCCTGAACAAGTTATCCTCACATAATACCCCTCAGTCATCCTCACCTAATTAATAAGTGAATTACAGATGCCCTGTGTTACTCGTAACTGGATTTATGATCTTGCACTTCACAGTACTGAATTTCTCCTCCATTGCTCCACTCTCCTCCACATCATTCCATTTTTCCTACACAATATTCTAATCCTCTTCTATTCTGGTTATTCCCTTCTGACTTTTAAAGGACATTTTGATTAGCATATGTTAGGCTTATGGCCTAAGGTCAGTAATGAAAACAAGACTACCTCTAAATCAACTCATTGAGGTTATTGAGCAGTAACATTCTCATCCGCTCTCATATGTCCTTTTCAGCACAATTTTAGAACACCCTAGCATGCTCTTCATTCACCTCACTCTTTTATACTACAATAGTCTTCAGTACTACACCAACCCTTTCACCAGCAGCAATGACTCAATGTTCTCCTGAAAGCCTATGGGCAGACAACAAAAAGAGTCAATTTCTGTTAAAATGGTAATTTAGCAGCACTTTCAAGGGCTCTTTCAAATCAGAACAGAAGTACAATTTTTTTTATTTTTTTTTTACTTCAAAAAACCTAAAATAACATGCAATTAAAAACTGTTACTATATGGTCTGTCAGAAACACTAAAATACAGGTGTTTTTTAGGGGGAGAGTGGAGAGGGAGGGTTGAGTTTCTGGGTTTGCAGCTGCTCAGAAGAGCTGGAGAGATTGCTTTAGTAAGCACTGGAGGGTTTGCAACAATAAAATGTTAAGAGTGAAGCCCTGTGCAAAGTCAGTCCAGAGTTGGCCACTACAAGACAATCTTGGAGCCATGATGACGTCTGGGGCTTCAAACCTATCACTTTCCTACCACCAAGATATATCAAACCATAGATCTTAAAAGGATTCCTTGATGGCTTTCTTGGGAACACTTTGCTTTAAGAGACTCCAGTCTTCCCTGTATCTCAGTTATGATCATGTCAAATTATCAGTCCACAGTATTTTGCAATAATACAGCAATATATATCTATGTATACATAGTCAATATACAGAACAGAGAGCCTAAAAGTGGCTAGAAACAGGAATGCAGGCTCGTCTGACAGACATCAAGTGATTCCTTGAAGAATTCCCAGCAAACACTATAAAATCTATTCTGTAGCATCCCTTTCTTATAGAAAAAGGAATACTGATCACTGAAGCCACTCAAGTCACAGCATCAGCTCAGTTCTGGTCTTTTCTTTTGTATGTATTCTGAATCAGGTGTGCTCATTTTAAAGAGAAATTTATTTGCTTCTCTTTATTCTACTTACACCTCTAAAATCAGACAGCTAAACTTCATTAGTAGTTGATTGTGTTCTCATAGATTGTACCAGTGCAAATATCATTAAGACAAGCACTAAATCATATGGTGTCATTCATCTCAAACCTCTTATTTTTCTCATTCATAAATATCAAATGAGAAGCAACAGAATCCCAGATTCTCAATTGCACTTAAAAGACTGCCTTTTCTTCCTGAAAAACATGCTCTAACAAGAATGTAATATAACTTGACAAATTCAAACCTGAAAGCTCCATGTGGCCGTGGTTTTCCTTAAGTTTCCAAAGAAACTCGCTTTTTTGAACACCTATATCTACCTGACATAACAAATAACACCCAAATCAAAACAAATTAATGGAATTCAAGTGATATTTTCAAAGAATAAAAATTCTTAATCAAAACTAGAATGTATCATGATGGCTAGAAATGTCATAGAAGAAGGTGAAAGAATATTTGGACCTTAAAACCTTTGCAAATAATAAAAATTATAGAAAAAAATTGCATATGAGAGAAGGAATAGCATACACATGTTTTCTTATAAATATATGTGCACAATTATAGAACCATCAAACTTGGAAAAGACCCTTAAGATCACTGAGTCCAACTATTAACCAAGTCCGCCGCTAAGCCCTATGTCCAAGCACCACATCTATAGTGCTTGCACACATCAACACCATAAAAATGGAATCTTTAGATGGCTAATTTAATTGTAACTATTTCAAAATAAACTATCATATTTATTGTAACTTTTATTATATTATTGTAACTACTTCAAAATCTTGTTGAAATGAATATAAATATTTTAATCTTTAAGTGATTTCAGCATCTTAAGCCTCTGTATTATGCATAAAAATAATAATGACTACTATTTCCTCATGACACAAAATACAAATTAGATTAGACCAGTCACTGTTCTATTAACAGAAAATGAATGAATTAGAACCTTATGGCCAAATTATATCACTAAACGTGTTTTGGGGTTTTTTTCACCAATATTTTGTTGTAAGTATAGGATTTTAAAGAGACAGAATGACAAATTATCCTTTCCCTCTTTCAAGCTTTTAGTGTAAAAATGCATCATTGTTCACAGCAGACTTAGAAGGCATAGCCATTCCTGGCAGCAGCTTTGAAGTTTTTTCAGATAGTGCTTTTAATACCAGTAGGTATTAATAAAGCTGCTGCATCACCATCACAATCATAAATGCAGACATGGCACTGGAAGTATGTGCTTTCCAGTAACCACATAACCACAATCCATTCTATAAACAGTGGCTAGGAAGGAATTGTATCAAGAAATAACGTTATAATATCCTTTCTAACTGGAAAACTTTGTCATGAAACACAAGTAGTCTAGACACTTGTAAAGGGTTTCCACACACCCAGAACCCCAGCTGGAATAGTATAATTTGTACACCTTGAATAGCTAAGCCAGATGTGTTGCACATGTGTACATCAACTGCATCCAGCCTGTGCAGTATATCTGAAGCACTAAAGACGCATCGGACTCAGCATACATGAACCCAGTCATGTCTAGCTCCGACACTTCAGAGCAGATATGCAGCAAGTTAAGATTTGGTAACCCTATCTTAGAAACCCTAGAAACCTGGTTTTCTCCTTCTCAGCAGTTCTTTGCGCTAACACAGTGCTGAATTGAGAAAGCCCTTCAATAGAAGGAAATACCAAGTGAATGAGATAACTTTATTTGCAGTGAAAGCAAAGCAAGCAAGGTTTTTTGCATGGTACACAACTTTATATGTCTTTGAGTTATGATCACATATATGCTGGACCCCAGATTTCCACATTTAACCTTCTCCAGACCATTCTCTTACGGCATTCACACTGACTGTTCCATTTATCCCCCATTTTGAACACATCTGAAGCCAGTATCAAAAAATACTTAAACACTATCCATGGTATTTGATAGTCTCTACCTGTAACCTCAATTTTTATCTCTCTGGTCAAGAGAATGATTTTAGTTTATTTAGGATTTAAATATAAGAACAGTAATAGAAGGAGAGTCACGGGACTCTAATAAAGCGATCTTCTCAACAAGGATCTAATAGTAAAAATAGACTTTATTGATGGCCAAGCAAACGGCTGTAGTCAGGCAGGAATGGGCAAGCAAGAAGCCAACAGGAAAATGGAAAAGTGTGGCATGTCCTCCAAGGGGAGTGAACATCTCATTCTGTTTGTTGCCAGACAAATACCGCCTGTACTTTTGACACCAGCTGGGTTGTGAGTATATTCCTCTAACCAATTTCACCATTTCACATGCCTGAAGGAAATCACATTAGTGAGGCCATGCCAGTGGATTCTGATTTCAGTTTTATTTCTTTCGTATTGTGCAGGTGTGAAAACGCAGAAATTTGCATTGCATTTTCAGTCCCTTTCCCAGGATTTTGTGTGTGTATGATCTGGAAAACCTCTGCTTTTGAGTGCGGAAACTTTCTGGCAAATCTGTGCAACAGCTCAGGCTATATTCTGTCATCTCTCCTCTTGCTTGGTACTACACAATTGCTATTGTTCTGTTACACAGTATTAGACGAATATTTCTCAAAGAAATGAATGTGGTTTTAGTCTTTGGGAAAAAACAAACCAAACAAACAACTAAAACAAACCTCAGAAACAAAACCCAGAACCAACCAAAAAACCTCAAACCCCACAAAAACCAGAACAAACAAAACCCAAACACACCCCAAAAAGCTGTAATCCATGTTTTTATCAAAATATTGCCAGCAACAGGTTCCCTCTGGTTTAATCTCTCTATTAGAGCTAGGTCAGGAACCTGAAATATTTCTAGGAAACTGTTATCACTTCTTGGGCTGTAAGAAAACACCGTTTCATGAGGTTTGCTATTAGCTTTCTTCACAGGATCAAATTACATAAATTGCACTAAATTATATAACAATGTAGCATCAGCTTCTCTGAAGAAAGATGTCTTGCAAATCTTCAAACCTGCTGCAGCTGCTGAGCTGCTCTAGCATTACATGTTGTCTTGCCTAATCTTGGCAGAGATTAAAGATCGTAAAAGAAACTAACACAGATGGTAAAACAGGTTTAGAAATATGAAGAGGTTACATTATTTTTTTGACTCATTAATTTATCCCAGTATTTCAGTAGATTCACACAGACTGAAAGCTATTGTGTTGTCCCATAAGCAGACAGAAGCTGAAGTCATGTAAATTACCTGCCACTGAAAGTGAAAATATTTTAAGCCTTAAAACCCACTTATATGATTTCAGGAAACATGACCGTCTCTACTGTATGATAATGAGAGTTAAGCTCCAAGAAGCTGCAGCTCTGTGACAGAAGGTGCCTTAGTAATTTATTATATCCCTTCATCTGGGCTTCCTTTATTTTGGGGAATGAAGACTTATTTGGGGCAACGATTGTCAGTAATGTTGTTTTGTTTAGTGCTATGTAAAATCTATTTGCCATTATCTGTTTTAAATATGTGAAATCGAAAGGTCAACAGAAGCAAGTAAAGTATTTTCAGTCTGTTGATCATTTAGAGACAAACTGGAAAATGGCCTGGATTCAACCTGATGGCAGATATATTTATTCTCTATTTGCTTGTTCCAACACAGCAAAACAAGAGTATATGTGCTGCTTGCATTTCTGCCTGGGGGACAGGGGTTTTAGATTGTAGTTAACGGACCATCTACAAACAGAAAATTGATTTGGCAAGAGCTAACTGATGATGTGGAAATCAAAGAAGCATGGTCCATTTTGAAAGTAATTAATCCAGCCAACAGAGAAATAAAATTTAAGTTGGTTGGGGCACAAGAACTTTGGCATACGAAAAGCAAGAGAAACAAAGCCTTTTTGAAAAGGATTTACCTGCAGAAGGACATTACATTTTGAAAACAGTGCACACAGAAGAGTAGTTTAGGTTTCCAGCAATGGACAGAAGAGTAGTTAACATTTCCAGTAATGGAGTATGGTTCAACTGTTAGTGAAATAATATGCACCTCACATAGTTTAAAGCTATGTTATCTAGAAAAGTCACTTTTCTTTAGCTGCCAACATATTCCCGTTTCCTGACAAAAATAAGACACATATTTCTTTGAAAGACCCAAGTGATAAACTACTGGAATCATTTGTTTTCTCAGATGGATAGCTGGGGATTTCTTTATTGTTAGTTTAGTCACTGAGAGAATATAGCTCCTGATAAAGAGAATGTAGCTGTTGAACTCTGATCTGATTGAATTGATGTCTCAAATGTTGTGTAAGGAACACTCTGAACTGAACGACCTGAGGTAAGAAGAAGCCTTGCAGTTAGAACAAGGGACAAAATATGCCAGCTGAGGCAGGAGTGAAGTACACTGCAGGATAAACAGCCTTGTCCCCTTGCTCAGTTTTCATAGGTGCTGCTGATCAGGCAATAGGCAACAAAATACAGGGTCTCTGCAAACACTGACTCAATTGGTGGAAAGGATTAACGATACCCTTCCCCCTCTTGTGCATTCGAGGAACAGTGGTTACCACCTTTTTACCATCCTGCTTCAGTCAGGACCTTAAATTCGGGTCTGAACAATAAGCACAGAAGACAGTTTTAATATTCAAAACCTTCTAGGTCATATTTTCTCCCATTTCAGTGATCACACATACTATCTTAACAATTCTGTCTTGGTGTTAGAATTTAATCTTTCTATATTGAGTAATTTGGCTGAAAGGTAGGTGAAAACAGCACTTACTGAATCTATGGACTCATGTAAGAAAGTAATGGAAGGAGGAGTTTGATACCTCCCTCATCCTGTGCTTCAGCTTGAACAAAGTTTCACCTGAGGGCTGGAAACAAATATGACAATGAAGGTGAGTGGATTTTTTGGCCTATAACATCTTCACTACTGGCCAATTTCATTTCACAGTGTCAGTCTTGGATAGAAAGAACATCTATCTACTTTAAATAGAGCAAAAATGAAAATTGTCACTGAAATATAAATGGTCAACTAACAGGGAAATCTTAAGGGATTTTTTTATTTTTTTTTTGGTATTACACAATCCGGTAACTAGATATGATCTCTGATCTCTTAGAATCAATTCAAAATGATGTCAAAATATTAAGTTTTGCTCTTAAGGAAACAGCTTTATTCTCCAGTCAGGTAACACTGGTTAAAAAGAACTTGTTGATCAAGGAGAAAACAAATTAGCAATTCAGTTATTCTTTGCTAGACTACTAAATAGATTTTGATGCATATAGAAAATTAGAAAGTTTTTAATTAATTTATATATAAAAGACAAGAGCATTTTCCCTCTAGGTAGATGCAGTGAGACACCATGAATTCATCACGGGGCATTCTCTATGGCCTACACTCTTTACGCTCCAGTTTTTTCATTACCCTCTGAAGACGTGCGTATCTTCTCTCATTAAAAAGTGGCAGAAAATTACATATAACAGTCTAACTTTTAATGAACAACTCATATCCAGCCATCTGAAGAAAAGAGATCACAAAGAAACTTCAGGAATAGTCATCTTCAAGTCAACCTTACACTGTCTAGCCTTTGTGTAACAAAATTCATCATCAAAACTGGATTTATGGTCATGTAACACTCAGTCAACTGTTTAACAGAATGTTACAATCTGCTAAGTGATCAGTACTCAAAAGTCAGGATAGAAAAGAAACAAACCACCAAAAAATCTTTAAACTTCTATTGCATGGATATTTTCCAGAAAATAATAATTCCCACCCCCCCAGTACTAGAACATAATAGAATGAAAAATAAACTTCTAAAAGAAGTACACAGCATGTATCCTAATTGTATAAATCCAAAATAGGGCAACAAATCAGAACATAGCGAACAGTTTACATGACTGAGATTTCATTGTCAAAGTGTCAAAGTACATGAAGAAAACTGTGCCGTCATTAAATAAGGATCTATTGCCATTACTGAGTTGCTCAACAGTCAATATGATGAAATCACAGTTGTCTGGTTCTTAAACTCATACTTCTAAGTAACAACCCTTATAGAAGGAAGAAAACCTAAACATTAAATACATTCTATTGTAACTTACAGAAATAAATTCATATAGGCATTCTGCCTATAGATGCTCAGATGAAACTTTCACTAGATGGAAGGAGAAATTCCTCTGTGGGCGCACAGGAATATACAGGAATGTATTATTCAGAAATATTTTGGGATGTAGCACCTAAACCACTAAGGAGGTCCTAGTCCTGGTAAACATCTCAGCAGTGCCTGAAGGATTTATCTGAGAGCAGAATCAACTTCTGGCACTTAAGCAGCTCTATGTGTTGATCAAAGTTTACACAAATTGAAAAAGGACTGTCAAGGTTGAAGTGAGAAAGAGAAATCCAAATTTATTCTTTGTTTTTCTAAGCAGAGCCATGAGCCTACTTGCTTTTCTTCCTGCTGCAGACACAATGGCTGTTTTTTCCTGGTTTATTTTGTACATCACTACTGAATTAAATATTATAAAAAAACCCAACCAAAACAAACAAAAATCTTATGACTTCTATTTCATGGATTTTTGCTAGAAAATAATAATTCCCCCCAACAAAAACAATAAAGAAACCCCCCAAAAAACCCCAAACACACATACACCCCACACCAAAAAAAACCCAAAACCAATCAAACAAACAAAAATGGCAAAAAAACCTCATGAAACCAACCAACTGAAAAAAAGCAAATTAAAGACAACACTCGGGCATCCAAGAAAAGTGTATTTGTCAGTGGTTTAAGAAAGGAGTTTGACTTCGAATATTATCTGGACTGAATATAGAGAATAAAAAAAATCTAGTGGAGACGACAGAGTTTATAAGCATCTGGAGTTAGTTACTTTAATTCTTGCCTACTGCAATGCTTAAACTCCTGTCAAACAAAGATTTTAATAGTCTCCTCATTAGATCTTCCTTGCTCACAGATACTTTATCATATCCCCCATACACACCTTCTATGCAATTCTACAACTTTTCCTTACAAATTCAATCCAAAAAACATGTCCTATCCTAGGAAAATATATTTATTTTGGTAGAAAAATTAGAATCTGAAGTTTTGTTTTAAACACTTGAACAAAGAAAATATCTGAGGAAATAAGACTACGCTTATCAGACAAGGAGGAAAGAAATCACCAAAGCATGCTGCCAAGTGAGTGAACCAATATTTTTAATTAAAATTTTATCTTCTAAAAAACTAAGTGCTTTTTAATGAATCCAAAAATGTTCATAGGATGGATTCTGATTCTCTGTCCACTCTTTCTTGGATGATTATTAAATTAATCTAGCCTTCATTATTACTGTAATTCTTTCTCTCTTCAGTATTCTTCTAGGCCACAGCTTCCTCCTGCATATGAGCACATCTCTGTAAATCTCATCTGAAGAGACAATTTGTGTCCTTCACTAACCCAAACAAGTGCACATGCGCAACATAAAGGCAAACCCAAACCAAAACACTAATTTTGTTGCGTAGAGAAAGACTGTGCGGACACTGGTGGGTCTTAAACTTATCCCAGTGTACTCATTGAGCTCAACGTGAATTCTTTCAAGAGATAGAGAAATTCTGCATAGCAGTACTCCTCCAGCTGTGCTCAGAGTCAGAAAAAGCTTCAGTGACCACTTTCCTGGTATTAACTAGATCTTGCTAATGGACGCCAAAGCTGAAGGGTCACTTGCTGTCACATAGCTAGCCAGCTGTGAGAAGAAAAAGTGCTTTTTCCTCTCTTCTATTCAGGGCCACTGCTTCATATTGCTTCTTACAGTAGACTTAAAAACAATATTCTGATTTTTTAAGTAAATATCTTAATTTTAATTAAATAAGTTTTGTTGTTGGTTTTTTTTAATATGTTCCTGTTATAACTAGTCCTTATCTCTGAAAAAAGTTAAGTGAAATTTCTTCCACTTAAAACACAGCAATTTGGACACCTGATGGTGTAAGTATAGCCACAAAGGAACTACTGCTTGGCACTAGGGCTCCATGGTAAATATTGTAGCTTCCCGTGTCCTCCTGAACACTGTCAGCACCTGGGGGGGGGGGGGGGGGTGGGAATTTTGGGCCGCACTTTGAAATTTTTCCCTCTTGACAGGTTTCCCACAAAACTCC